>DWDT01002253.1:0-14062 GCA_018245595.1 Microceris scylla | reverse complement strand
ACGGAAAGTTATGGTACAATTGTTATTGGAAATTATAAAAACTAGTGTATTTTACATCCAGCAGATGGCAGTAACAGTATGTACATTACAATCCGTTATTCGCAAAAGACTAGTAAGTAGTAACCGACCGATGAATAACAAAATTGTATATTTTATAAATTCGATTGAAAAAAAAAATGGCACTATTTACTGTACAAAATTCAAATTGACGAATTTTATTACATATATCTCTTGACGTAGTTTGGTATGAGTCTATTATGAATATAGTAATCATTTAAATAAAAAATACCTATATAATTAATAGTTCATATTCAAAATAGTCCAAAACTTTTACAAATAGTAACTATTTGTATCAAGTGAAGTAGATGACATTATTCCTATAATCTTGTTTATAAGGGTCGCAGATGTCCATAGGCGGCATGTTGCTACTCTGCATTTAAAAAAAATAATTATTACGACGTAATATACCTAAGGAAACATATAAGTTTCCTATTCATAAATAGGGCTCTAAATCATACTTATCATTGTTTACTGTACCCTGTACTTCGCTATAATGATTGCTTTATTGCCCTACATTTCTTTTCAGAAGGATATAAACAAAATCTTCGGTACATTTACGACCCCGACGCAACCCGAGGTACACATAAATAATAAAATAACGTATTTATTACGATTACTTACAGTATCTTACATGATAATTTAATATAAAATTATTTTAATACTGCGTTGGCTAATATTGGCTTTTGTTGTACCGGTTAGCAGCAAATATGAATAAAGCAATACAGTTTGCCATGAAGATGATAAATTATAAGTGTTTAAATAAGGTGCGCCAGGCAGCATCCTACGATGAATAGTCTTGGCTAGTCTGCGACCTTAATTGAGTGTGGGCTTGCACAATTTATGCGCCTGAAGGAATATTCGGGAGAATTCTCTCGTAGACAGGTTTTCTCGTGATTTCTCTCACCGTTACTGTTACACAACTGTAATATTAGACTCACTTGTCTAGATTGGACAGCCAGACTCTTGAAGTGAGAGGATGAAATCCGATGCACTATACCATCTCTGTTTTCTTATATAAAAGAAAGCTAAATAATAAATATTATGGACGCGTGCAACAGACAGGGGATGCGAGATCAAAACAAACGAACTAATAACTGTGTTTACATTTGTGATATACGTTTATTAGCGCACACGTGCCGGGGCTAATTGTGGGGGCGATGTAATTGAGACGTAAACATCACAGAAGACTTCTCCTATAGGGATTCTCTGTCACGAGAGAATACATATTAGGCATCTAATGTTTTATATCCGCGGTAGCTGTCATGCCTTCTCTGTCACCAAAATGTACGAGTAGGCAGATGTTACCCAAGTTATATTACATTTGGCAGCATTCATATTATTTGTCTCAAGACAGCACAAGTTTCCTCCTGTTTTTTTTGGCGACGTCATGGCAAACTCTTACCATGATGCAATTTTGTTTTTACTTATATTACGAATAGAACCCACGACACCTCAGAAGTCAGGTTCACTAACCACTCGACCAACAGGTCAGTTATTTTATTACTATAATAAGAAATTTAAAATAGGTAAGTGCAATTATGTATATACTCCACAGAATAAAGTTATTAAGCGCATTAAATAATACTTCCCGTTTGCGATGTATCGAAAACATTAATAGTCATTTTATGGACCACTAAATCCACCTGCTCGAACCACCGTGAAATTACCCCGTGGGTTCCCATGACGTAATAAACAGTTTATAAAAGCCAATCATCGTGTGGTATTGTTTCCCTTAATGGAGTGTAAGTAGTTTTTTTTATATTTTTTAATGCAATGATAAACAAAACATAACCTAAATTCTGTCTATCGCATCTGTCGGATATATCCGTCATAATACCTAATGCCGACACAAGGATATTTCACCCGTGTCAGGATAGAGCTAAAATTAGAACGCAATAAAATTGATTTTTCTCTAATAAATGTTAGATCATGTATTTTATTCCTTTTATTGCCATATCAAAATATGGATGTTGGTTGCGGTTCCAATGGTTTTGCAATTAATCCATGCCGTGGCCAATTTTGCTTATACCTAGCTTTCCATCAGCAAATAGTTTAATAAAACCAAACTAAATGTACTCGTAACTACAACTGTCGGAAGATTTTCGCACCCGCAAACCTAATTTCTGTGGTCAGGAACGTATATAATACATTTGATACAGGGAACTAAAAGCGATCCCTAATTTCGCCAAAATTAGATTTGAAAAAGGGTCAATGTAATATGCGAGTAACGTCGGCTGAAACTAACGTTGGTTCTTTACTGGAGAAAATATAAAATGAAAATGTGTGACTGGATTAGTTCAGGGGTCAGTCACCCTAATTGTTGTGATGTGGGTTTGTGGGTTCGATTCCCAACCAGTACAAACATACATATGTGCGATAAGACTGGGAATTCTTTGTTTAAATATGCCATTTTGTCTAAAATATTCAAAAATATATTAATTCTCACCGGTTTGTTTACCATAGCAGAGTAATAATATCTTGCTACGCTAAGCGACGACGCAGAACATAATATGAATGAACACAAATATGGATTTAATCTTCACTGGACCGCGATGGAATAGCATAGTGGAGTGTGGTCCATAATCACAGCCTTCAAATATTAAAACCATAGTATTCAGCGATAATAAAATTATGTAGGCTCCCATATATACGATATAAAATTTATTTAGACGGATCAATGGAGCCGAGCGGAAGGGTTAAGCCATATGAAATTATCAATTACACGCACTAGTGACGTCATTTAGGTCAATTATATGAAAATTATCGACACAACAACGATAATGGAGGAAAGGGTGTGTTTTCAAAAATACAAGAAAGCGGTAATAACGACATATTCAATTATAAATAATTAAAGATATATAATATTGAAAGATATAATGAAACATCGATTTGTTGACTATATGCTATAGTTGTTATTTTCGTTATTGGCTATAATTTTTCTCGTCGAATAAGACGGTTATAGGTTAAGAGTCCGTGGATCGATGACAGCACATATCTTAGGAAATCCCCAATTTTTCCCAATCACCCTCTTATGTCTACTTTATATGAGGTGTAGGCCCACCAAGCTCGATTAGGGTGGCTTCGTCGTCTTTGAGGTGTAAAAATTAGACCAACTTTGAGAGTGTTTTATGAAAGTTGCCATTTATGTAATTCAAAATATAATTTTAATAATATTTTAAAAAAATAATGGCAGCTGCTGAAGGTGGTGGTAAGCAAGTTGCAGAAACTTTTGAAAATGCCATATAAATTACAATTTCGAAAGCATTTTAGGAGATCGAAATTTTTTATATGTTATTCAGCATAACATTTAGAGAGTGACTTTCGGGTATATGATTATGTTATTTTCGTACATAATTCGAATTATATCGCTCTACCATAAGCTGGCACACCTATGTAGAGCACTATCCAGATTAAACCTGTCAAACTAAAAGTCCTGTTAACAACGAATATTAACTCAACTAAGACACACTAACAGTTTCATTCCTACAATTCTGTTACAGCTAGGTTTGAATGCCATGGGCGGGAGTAACCACTTGTCACTCGTAACTACCTCATTACTACTGTTCTTCCCATAAAAAACCTCGTAAGGTTTATTTTGAATGTTAAAATTTCAACCCCCGAATACTTACACGCATTTTTGTAGTGTATCGGACCCCATGCGATCAATAATAAATTGATAAATGACATGGAGTATTCTATTGTTAATGTATAATACTTATAAATATAATAAGAACAGATATCTCGCCCACAGAACATAATGTACCTAATTCGTTACACGTTGACATTAATCGTATCGGTTCTCGCGGCATGTTAGCGGATAGTGTACATACATTTTGTATGTGCACATACTGTCCCATTTTATGTTAAGATATTATTTACATACATAACCGTGAGGATATTACATACATACATACCTTCACGGTAGATCCCTTCTGGGGTAGGCAGAGAGCAGATATTACTTCGTTTTTACAATTTAAGTGATGAATAAAAACAGTTACTTCTCAAGTAAAATCAAATACACAGGGTCATATTATGTTGCTGAAGACAAACAGTGTCTAGGTATGGTGCGGTACTTTGTGAGCACATATTTATATAAATGATTTGACAACCACATTTAGAACCAATAAATTATACTCGTATCATGTCTTGAATGGAAATCGGAACCACAATTTCCTGTACAGTAGCCAGGATATGTAAGCCCTGAACCACCAGACCAATCTGTTACTTCCTAATGAGATCTATTTCGGAATTTTAAAAAAACTAAAGCCCGATTAAAATAAAAAAGTCCCAATTTTTCCTTTCAAATTATGGTGTGCAAGTGGGCATGCCACACTCAGCGCAAAAACCTATGAACTAGTAGAAATGGCTGTGAATGAACCTTCACAAAGCTATTCGAAGCGACACTTGTATAGTATTGTAGTGCGTCAATGTCTATTGTAGTTCGTACTTAAGGCGCTTCCCATTCATCTCTCGTGCTCCAATGACAGAATCTACTACCCTTTAGTAAGGCTAGATGTGGTAATAGTTTTTAAAGAAAGAAGATGAATATATCTTTCTTTTCTTGTCTTTAAATTTATTTCTGCATCTCATTCATATTCTTACTTTATATATTGAATAGCGAAAATAATTGCTTTGTATTATTATGTAATTACTATCTACAAGTATCTATACTTGGTATGTGTTATGTCAGTAGTTAGTCATACTGATTGCTAATCCAAATTCGTGGCGTGGATTGTCAGCCAGATCTAATACTGGTACAACAAGCAGTACTAATTGTTTTGTGTGTGATATGAAATAGTCAAATGGAATAATGTAGTTAGAAATACAGTAGGTATATACCTTATTAGCTGTCTGGTGATTATATAGTACGGGCTATGATTTTTTGGGAACAGATATCTAGATGAATCGTTATGAAATATTTATTACTCTTCCGTAATATCACGTTATTAAATAATGTGGGCTTCGTCATCAATAAATATTTACGTGCAAACATGACTGAAGTTCTACAGTGATTTAAAGAATTAGCAGCGGTTGGAATTGTAAAATTTGGTATTACATTAGTTACGTCATGGAGCAGACTTATCCTGATATAAGATAACTCTATTCAGATTATCACCTGAAATTTCCATTTTTCCTTTTTTAGTAACAAAATTATTCTCAATCCGAAATTGATAGCAGTTTTTTAAGATTCCAAAGAAAAAATTTCAATTTAATTTAACTACTTGAACTACAAAGATATTTTATTACATTCATAATTATCATCATCATCATCAGTTCGTTTCCGTTCACAGCCGGACATAGGCCTATTCGCTAATACGTTACTGAGGTCGATCTTTAGCTATTTGCCTAGTCACTGCCAGCCATCATTTGAGATTTAGCAAGCTGAAGTGGCAGTGGGTTGGTCATAACTGTCGCTGAACCAATAACCGTTGGAGAAGACATGTTCTGGAATAGACTTTTTTTTTTTTTTTTTTAACCCATTACAATTCCACTGTTGGAATACGGGTTTCCTCTCATATTAAGAGGGTTAAGGCCATAGTCTACCACGCTGGCCAAGTGCGGGTTGGCAGACTTCACACACCTTAGAAAATATTTTTTTTTTTTATAAATTTTAAGGTGTGCAGGTTTCCTCACGATGTTTTCCTTCACCGTTAGCAAGTGATATTTAAACTTAAAACATACACACAACACAACTTATTGACATTGTATAATGTATATTACTTGACAGTGACAGCTCCATTCGCACAGTCCTGGTACAGGTTTGAAAGTGCTGGATTTAGATAAAAAAGCAATTATTGTAACATAGTGTAATATCACGCCTGTAATGTGTGTCACACCTATTACTTTTACGGCACATCGTGAAGTGGGCAGTAGTGAGCTTCTGCTTTCTTCTTTTTCTCTGCTTCGTATTTGTTGTAAATTTGCAATAAATATAATACAGATTGTAATACAGAATTAATTCTGTATTGTATATATATGTGGTGTTATCTCGCGACGTTCGCTAAGAATTGATAACAGTGGGGCTACTTATATTGATTCACTTGAACAACACAATCGCGGTCGAGTTGAGCGTGCGACAGGCGGCGTTACTGTGCAGTATCCAACCGCGTTCGGAGCTCATCTACACAAGTTAAAAACTAATTTCCACTTCACTTTGAGTTTATCTACCCAAGGCAATAGAAATAAGCTTACAATGCCATACAGTGTGGTGCAAAATTTTAAAAATTACGCTTTCAAAGTGAAAAGGAAGACGACGAACTTGGCCGGACACCACCGTGCGCCCCCTAAGGGGTTCCTCGCTTACTGTGAGTGATTGGAGAATTAAGAGTACTTGTTTGATATTACATTCGGTTGTTTTTGCTGTATATCTTTGATTACCTAAGTGCTATATCTGCACTCGATATTACATCTTTTGATAGCCCCGTCTACTCGTGTAGACGAAACAACATGATAAAATAATCCGGCCACGCCCATGTTTTGCATTTTAATAATAAGCGAAACTATAGTTTTTTTATTATTTTCAAACAGTGGAAAGTTAATATATTGTTTTTATTCACCATAAAAAATAATGGTCTTGGCGTTTTTTTCTTTCTGTAAAAATATCTCTGTTTAGTACATTTTTTGGCTATTCCATGGTAATAAATGAGTTGGTACGATGATCTTTTTCGTAAATATTTGTTGAGTGTTCAATATTGATGAATCGTGGAATGCGTTGTCGCAGCGCTGCCGCCCATCCTGGTGCCGCGCTGCGCCGACGGGGAGGTGCGCGCGCCGCCGCCCTACTCCGACTACCACCAGACTCATCTGGAGCACACGGACGCGTTAGTCAAATCTCATACCCTCATGTGTTTCATTAATTTTTGGGCAAAAACACGTAATAATTATGTATTTTATAAATGCAATATTGATATATTTTTTATGAAAAGGTATCAAAACCTAATATCATAATTTATGGCTTGTTGCATGTGGTCACCTTCCTCTGTGGGTGTGTGAAGCGTCAGAAGAGTTATGAAGGGTTTTAACTCGAGCGAGAGTGGCGCCGTGCTTACACTGTGGCGTGCTAATGGTGTCATTTTTAGAACATGATGTAATACTTAGTCTTACTTAAATCTTAGTTTCTAATATTGAGTATTTTACATTGTAGCGTGATGCAGAGCGGCGGCGTGGTGGGTGTGGGCGTGGGAGGGCACAGCGCGCTATATCTGGAAGCCACGTTGGCGCAGCAGGTGCCAGGCAACACCACCGTGCATCTGTGAGTTGTTTTTATACTGTTTAACGTCTTCTGAAGGATTCATTATGTTATTCAACTCAAGTATAACAACCGGTGCTCTCTGCCTACCTATGAGGACGCGCCTATAATAATAATATAGTATGTTGCTATTATTTTTTTTCGATATCCTGTCTTTCCCATTAGGAGTGGTTATCAAAAGTGCTTTTAAAAATAGAGCGAATAATATACATTTAAAACCTACAGAGGTATAAGCAAGGTACATATGTTAGAATACATAAACCTAAGACCGAGATACGTGATTAACCCAGACAATCTGCCTGCCGACTTAAGGCGCTGTGTGTACTAGCGGAGCGTGTGTCGGTTGCAGGGGCGCGGCGCAGGTGGACACGCCGCCGCCCGGCTACATGAGCGAGGACGGGGACCCCATGGACCACAACGACAACATGAGTGAGTCTGTCCGCTGCTCCTCTTCATTTGACTCATCTCGCTCACCCGCCTCACCTCCCTCCACTCCCTCGCCGGCCTCACTTGCCTTCACTTTTTCGTCTATCCCACCTCCCTTCACTCTCTTGCCTGCTTCACCTCCCCCACCTGTCTTACGCTTCCAGTACCGGTTCAGCTATCTCTTTTTTGACTATATGTATTAAATTTTTTTATTTATTTATTTTTTATCATATCCCTGTCGGGGCACAGAAGGGATGCATTCTCCGACCTCACGGCGGGTTGCAGGGTGTCGTAAGAGGCAACTAAACCGAAAGTTCCAATAAAATTATGGATTTAAATTGATTATACTCTGACAATACTCCTTTGACACAGCGGTTACTCTATTCCGCTGACAATGGCTCCAGATCAAACTTCAGAATAATGAATTTGACCAAGGCCACTCACTATACAAGCTGAGCCAAGCATGTCCCACCGCTGAGCTGCGATTGTGAAGCGTGGCGTGAGGTGCGGTCGATGACAACAGATAAGTTTTGCTCCCCCTCAGACTTAACTCGACTGACGCCCTCGCCGCCAGGCCTGGTGACGGAAGCCGCGCCCGTGCTGTACCACGAGCCGGCCTTCTGGTGCAGCATCAGCTACTACGAGCTGAACACGCGCGTCGGCGAGACCTTCCACGCGTCGCAACCCTCCATCACAGTGGACGGCTTCACCGACCCCAGCAACAGTGAACGGTTAGTGGGAGGCGGGATAGACATATTTTTTATTTCTAAAGTTATTAACAGTAGTAAATATTACCATTCTTCCATTTCGTTATAATTCTATGCATGAGGTGTAATAACAATTTAAAAAATAATAAACGAAAGATAAGATTAAATAGCGAAAGTGGAAGAAGCCAAGATTCTACCAATTTCCAAATTCATCTTTCATGAGATGAAGAAGATGGAGATGAGGATTAAAATAGACTTGATACTGTCATGTCTGTACTCTGAATTTTTCTCAATTATATTCATTGTTTTAAATTCATGCATGACAACTTAAAATGTACCTAACTCACAGCTTATGGTATGATACTGTTCCCAGTTTCTGTCTTGGTCTACTGTCGAACGTGAACCGCAACGAGGTGGTGGAGCAGACCCGCCGGCACATCGGCAAGGGAGTCCGGCTTTATTATATAGGCGGTCAGTATAACACGCACATGTTCACTAGGCACCTCGTTGTAGTGTCGTAATAGCGTGGTGGAGGATTTCGGACGAGCGGCGATGAAGGGAGGGGAAGTGCATTTCATTTCTCGCAAGTGCCAAGCTAATCTCTATATATTGTGGAAAGTTGTGATACTTAATACGATGCCCCAGTATACATATGATCAGCACATTTATAACACTTGTGCTCCAAAATACACTTATACAGATGTGAAATGTTTGTTTTGCAGGTGAGGTGTTCGCGGAATGTCTGAGCGACTCCTCGATATTCGTGCAGAGTCCCAACTGCAACCAGCGTTACGGCTGGCATCCGGCCACCGTGTGCAAAATACCACCAGGTAACACCGATCCCAAATCGTAGGCTGGAGCTTAGCCCGATCGAGTGCAGTATGCCGCTATAGCCGACTCTAGTCGATTGTGATGTTTTGAGGCCATAAACATTGCTACAGTAAGTAGCGAACTAACCAACCTGCTCTTGAAGAACATGGTCCACTATGACCTGGCCTGTGTCTAGCAGTAAAATTATAGAAAAGCTGATGTTAACATGGGTGATATATAACGTAAAAACAACTAACCTACTTTGTCTACCCCGCGAGCGACCTTATGTTGCAATATAGCAATAATAAAGCTATGTGCAGACTGTTGTAACAACTTCTGTTGACTTATTCCAGGATGCAACCTGAAAATCTTCAACAACCAGGAGTTCGCGGCGCTGCTGTCGCAGTCGGTGTCGCAGGGTTTCGAGGCGGTGTTCCAGCTTACGCGCATGTGCACCATCCGCATGAGCTTCGTCAAGGGTTGGGGTGCGGAATACAGGTAGACCTTCACCCATTCTACATCCCATTCTAGACATCAACATCAATCATCTTAACATTCTACTCTTGTCTTATTCCACTTTTCTTGTCTTTCTTGGGTCTCCACTAAGGAAAAGAACTATAAGGCTATAGCTTGCTACATTGACCAAACATTGAGGTAAGCAGGTTTCACAAACCTCAGAGAATATAACAGAATACATTTGAGTGTACAGGTTATTTAACTATGTTTGCACCAGTTCTAAATATATGTAGTAAATTCATACATTGTCCAGTATTTTAATGATCCCCTATGAATCAATTCAAACATTGTGGAATGTGTGATTTGAATGGGCATAGATGCAGAAAGAGTTGTAGTAAGAAATCTATTCACATATTACTGTTGTGCTGACACAGTTAATGATTGCAAGAGATTTAAAAGGGAGTTATGCTCCTTTTTGTTCTATGGTGTGGTTTACCTAAATAATATATATCACCATTGATTCACTTTATGTCCAACAAATGGGCTGTCAACTAGGTTGTATTCTTAACAATTAACGTTGGAACACTGGCGAAGCATGCTCTGACCCTTCAATTCCAGGGACACATGGGTACTAGTGGAATGTAAATTAGGTTAGAGCCATGCAACAAATCACTTATTTCCATACTGTTTCAGACGTCAAACAGTGACCTCAACCCCATGCTGGATCGAGCTACATCTCAATGGCCCTTTGCAGTGGCTGGACCGAGTACTCACGCAGATGGGCTCCCCGCCACTGCCCTGTTCCTCCATGTCTTAGGGCCCAATGGTAACTAAATTTATCTCGATAGCTCGTGAATTCGATTATTTAACTATGTATTTAATGAATCACACTTATCGCCATGATTTATCAGCCCTTTTCGATCCATTTCTGGATAGGCCTCATCTATTGATGAGGTACACTATCGTATACCACTGAGCTCAACTCATGCTTGTTATTTTCATCATCAGTACATAAATTATGTGTAAGTCATTTAGTCTTTTCAAATGGTTTGGAGAGTACATAGTTAAATATTATCACTATCAACTATTATAGTGTTGATGCATGTTTCTCTACAGACGCCTGGGCGCGTCCCGAGCCGCCATGTCCGGCAGCGACGGGAACAGCTCAACACATGAACACAACTACATATACCTCGGCACAAATCGTTGACTATTGCCACTCCTACTGTATCCATTCGTAATGATACGATTTCAATACGGATATATTGTAACAAGGCGGCCGTGGGGACTCGAAATCGCTGGATGGACATGTTCCTGTGGGTTCCGGAGATCTGTTCGGGTTCTGTCAATTGAGATTAATAATCGAGGAAAAATTCATACAAACAAATCAAATATGGACGTCCAAAATTACCCTGTACATAGTATTGTATACGATATTTAATTGAGAAAATCTGCAAAGACCCATGCAGCACGATATAGAAATGATTTCGAGTCCTAACAGCTCTGTAGAAACTAAGTTATTGTAAATTGAACGCTATCTGGTAAGCCTTAAAGCTTATTTCGCCTTCGTGACCTAAACCGCCGTAGTTGTGTGCGTTCCCGTACAATTTTAGTATTTGTAAGAATTAACCGTCGCTTAAGGCCGCGCTCACACTTGGCGACTATGACGTGTGGAAGTAACGTAAAATTTCACGTCTTGCGAGTGAAGAGGGGGTGTGTTTCTTAATATCTTTTACACGCACGCGTACGAAGCAGCGTGTAAATACTTAGATGCGTTTACACGTTGCTTTTCTTGAAGGCTCTTGTTAAAAGTATTACTGGTGGGGCGCGGCATTTTAGTTTTGTGTAGATAACTCATGGGTGTCTTATTATTTTAATATTGATATTGTTTTTTTTTTATTCATTTGCCATTTCATTGCATTTATTTGTATAATCACACGGACAACTTATACTGCGGTCACATTATCCTGTCATATGGGACGATGGGCCACGTTGTTACACTTTTTTGCTTGATTTAACCAAATTAAGAAAGCTCTAAGAGAATTCATTTTTATGGGCTTAAATATTCAGTGCAATCCATGATTTTTTTTTTCAAATTTTGTCATTTCAAAATACATCAATCATTTTCGATGTACCTGCGGTGCGTTACGCTTTTTTGTGTCCCAGGTTTAACCGTATTGCACGACTTTTTTTTATATTTAGCCTAACAAATAGACAGACGGGCCACCTGCTGGTAAGTGGCCACCGTCACCTATGGACATTTGCAACAACCGGGGAGTCGCCCATGCTTTGCCGGCTTTGGAGGAGAGCTCTCTTTGTGCTTTTCTTGAAGAACCCCATGTCATAATGCTCCGGAAAAACCTCGGATGAAAGCTCATTCCACATTTTGCAAGTTCGCGGCAAAAACGATCGTGAGAACCAAACTGTGGAGGACCGCCGCAAGTGCAGTTGATGTAGATGAAACCTCAATCGTCGACGAGTTGTTCGATGGAGGAAGGGTGACACTGGCACGAGGTCGAATAGTTCTTCGGAACACTCACCGTTGTAGCGCCGGTAGAACACGCAAAGGGAGCCGAAATTCCTTCGCAGGTGTAAATGTTCTAGCTTTTGGGTTATCCTTGGGTTGTTAACGATTTGAATTGAGCGCTTTTGAGCGGAGTCAAGTGGAAGGAGTTGATATTGCGGCGCTCCGGTCCAGAGGTGTGAACAGTACTCCATGTAGGGGCTTACTTGGGTTTTATACAGCATCAGCAATTGCCCTGCATTGAAGTGCCGTCTCGTTTTGTTTAGGATGCATATCTTTTTGGCAGCTAATTTAACTTTACCCTCCAGGTGCCTCCCTTTACTGCACAGTATTCGATATGTCAACTCCCAGTATTCCGATACTGTCCCCAACGGTAAGCGTGGTTCCTTGGAACTTACGTGCCCTCACAAAAGTTTTTTTTTTGTGGAAAACACGCAAACTTGTGCCTTCTTAGGGTTAAACTCAACGAGGTTCAGTCGCCCCCAATCCGAGACCCGCTCCAGAGAATGCTCGACTTCAGACACAAGTTGAATTCTCTTTTCCTCCACAAGTGTCCGAGAAGTACCTGCGCAGCTTGTGTAGAATGCGTCCCCTGTACTGTCATCTGCATAGCAAGGCATAGCAAGGCATCATTAATTAATATGCAGGATGAACACATTCTTTTACAGTCAGTACTCTCTTTATAAAGCCATGAAAATAAATATAAATAAACATAATAACTATGTATAAAATGCATGGTTTTAAACCAAAAAAAACTCGAATTTATATACCTGCAGAAGCGATCTCTAGTCGCAAGAAACACCAGGTTATTAAATGTGAGAGTAATTAATTTGGTGTCCCGTAATCTTAAACAATAATATTATTAATAACTTTAGAGGTCATCTATAAGAAGCAAGTTCCATTACGTTTGCGCTATATTTGAACGAAATTTGTTTCGCTGTATCGAGACGTCAACTGAATAGGTGAACACGTGGAGTTATTGTTGCATATATAATAATTACGCGTAATATTAGTGCGAATTTTTTAATTTTTATAAACATTTGATTTACATAAAAAATATACCTCCTATATAAAAATATATATCCTGTTTTCAGGTAACCAAACAGTTTTATATGTACGTATGTAGAATACATTTACATATTATACGCCTACTTATGTTGATGTATTTTTACACCCAAGCACGGAACAAATACTTGTGCTCATCACACAATTTTTTTTTGAGTAGGAAACCAAAGCTTTATACCAATAGACCAGTCAACTATAATTGGCTTCGGAATGCAAAGTCCTTGGCAATAAATTCTCCTAACAATGTTTTTTACCCATTCGGAAATCAACGTGGATAAATAAACCGGTCAACAAAACAGAAAATAGATTCGTTTGGAATTGTATAATCTGTCAACAACCACTTGCTTAAGAAAAGTTTATATTCAAAATTAATTCAATTTTATTTTTACGTAGACAATTGGATTTTTATGGCAATATTTTGAATGTCAAAAAGTACGCCTATAAAATTGTAAGCCCTAAAAATTGCTTTTAAAAAACTTTAATACTTTAACAAAAGGAATTTGTGACATCGGTTATGTCCCATATTATTTTTAAGAATCCGACATCTTCAAATAATATAAGAAAAATTGAACACAAAAGAAGCTAAAATGGAACAAAATTGTTGATTTAATTATTATTACGACGACAAACATACATGTTTCTTATTATCTGAAAAAGATTTACCTGTGCGCGTACCAATTGAATTTTAAATTATTGTCCAGCGAACATTATTGACTTATCTTAATAATAATAAAACAGCTTAAGATAACTAGCGCAGCCGTTCAC
>DWDT01002252.1:0-14062 GCA_018245595.1 Microceris scylla | reverse complement strand
TTACCTATAGTTTTATCAAAATAAAATAATCTCTATAACTAGCCGCACGCACGCACTCACACACGCACACAAACACACGCATGCACAAACGCACGCGCGCTCGCACACACGCGCACGCAATCACACACACACAAGCGCGCGCCCCCACATGCACACACATAACAAACACCCCCACACGCACACACACACACGCAGAGACATACGCGCAAACACACACACGCGCGCGCACACACACTCTCACACACACACACACACACACTTACATACACACTCACACACGCAATCACACACGCTCACATTCACACACACTCTCCGATCGTTATCGTACATTGCTGGACGTAGATGGCCCACTACTGAACTATAACTAGTCAACCATCAAAATAAACTCATCTGTTTGATGTTATAGCTATAGTATTATAACTAGTTCCAATGAAAAAGTGCCAAAAAAAACTATTTAAAACAGCTGAGCATTATATCGCATTATATATTCTTTAACACATGTTATTGTTTGTTTTCTAATGTAACTTACACGACAGAGGATGAAGAAATGAATAAATCAAAGCATAAAATTAGGGTCGTGGCTTTGTGACATTGACAATAATTTAATTATGTTTGTGAGTAAGGTTCAATGAGGTGGAGAATGTCAAGTTCGAAAAACGATCGTAACAAATCTATGAGCGTATGTCATATTTGTCTCTAGTTGTACACACACATACACATGCAACACACAATTATACGCTCACCCATACATATGGGAATATATATACAGTATGTCCGATTTGCCTCGAGATGTACACACACATATGTATATACACACTGTACGAGTGTGTGTAGATAGGTAGATGATAGAGATACAACAGTAGGTACAGCCATTTAGTACGTACAATACAATATGAAACCTAATTCAAACATCGCTTATTTTCGTTTCCCAACTCCCGGTTTGACGGCGCACAATACGGCGCCCGGTGAATATTTAACCTGTAGTCAGCGACACATTCCGAGTTAACTCGTGGTGCAGTTAACTCATAATTGAGCGTGCGACGCTAACCGAATTGTTAGTTCTCCGGGCCTCCGAACTTAAACTTCGTTTTTTCATGTCCTCTACACTCAATCTCTAGAAATCATATATACTCATATAGGATCATATATACGTATGTAGATATATACATATCTAGGGGTGCTATGGTTCAAATCCATGACTCGCACCTCTTTACAAAAATTGCGTTTTAAATTTAAATATCACTTGCTAACGGTGAAGGAAAATATCGTGAGGAAACCTGCACACTTTTGAATTTATTAAAAAATAAAATATATTTTTCAAACTGTGTGAAGTCTGCCAAATCACCGTTGGCCAGCGTGGCAGACTATGGCCTTAACCCTCTCAATATGGAAGGAGACCCATATTGCAACAGGGGAATGATAAATGGGGTCATTATTATTATTATTATTATTATTTAATATGTACATAACTTCAAACCAGTACCAATAACCAAATTGCTCTATCCTTATAGAAATCTACTTAGGTCTATTTCCCTACAAGTCACTGTACTTCGATAAAACATATACAATATACATGAAATTTATAGTTATACGTACATAAATATGAATATTAAATATTTAGTAATAAAATTATACAGGAACATCGAAGTAATCGTTAAATGGTACGCATTTAAATCTTTTGAGCCTACGATGAAATGCAAGATGTAAGATTTTTTAAACGTAATTTAATTCTTACTTCTCATCATCATCTGGGTTGACTGGTAGAAAATGCCACTTGACATTAAGTCCGCCCTTTGTTACCAACAATAAAGAATAAATAAATAAATCGTACCAACTCGATAATTGTGATGTTCTGATGGAAACACAGATGCGACTAACGCTTTTATTATTTACTAAGAGATTTCAATATAAAATCCTTGTAATATGGATAAAAAACGAACATCGAATTTGCCCGCCCATAATTACATGTTGTGGAACTGTTAACAAACAGAATAACAGTATTTAACTCTACAAGCCGAACTTCGTTTCAATAACCGATATAAATACGAATACAGAATGTAATAGAGCGTGTCTTTCTTTCATAAGAATTTTTTTTTTTTTCATATTCCCTTCAGAATGAAATTCCAATTTGCCCTGCCCCAACATTAAGCTCGAAACGGCTTGGCAACGCTCCACGCCGTACCTACGGACACCGTGGATAAGTTGCAAGAAAAACACTGAAAACTCGGCTTTATGATATTCAAACAATAGTATGCAGTAGACAAAGCCTCATTGTTTGGTGAGTACGTCAAGGTTTCATTATTAGTGTTCTACGATATTATATCTTAAGTCTGGAAAGTTAGGGTTAAAATTCGCTCATTATTGTTGCAATGCCATTACCAACTTCGAAGTCAAAGGAAAAAGGTTGTTTTAAAGTTTTGCAAAGTATTTTGGGTCATTAATACCTACTTATATTGAGACAAAAGTAACCCGTCAGAGACGTTTCAAGTATAGAATTTGGCGGGCTTCGTGAAAGAGTTTTATGACTATAAATAATTGGGGCGATTTTAATGTTAAGTGGAGTATACCTATTATATAAGTTTACATAATCGTCATCAACCTATTTATTTCTCTGATAAATCCGGGGCTTCCCATATATGAGACGGGGTAAGGCGATGTGTCACGGTGACCAAGGTCTAACGATCCTACATAGACAAAGGCAATTCTCAGCCACGCAAAATTCTTTATAATTTTATCGTCCATCATCAAATTAAATGATATTTAATCATCAGAAATGCTGTTAAGTCAGATAGGCTCAATTTTAACCATTATTCTTCCAAAATACATGAAAAATCGTTAATTAACTTGTATTACACCTATAATCGTGAATATATTACAGTAAGTGTTTCTTCATTTTAATTTTGAGCTCTTTTTGTAATAAGTAAGTACTACCTGAGAAGATTAATTCAAAGCCTACCATCAGCTGATTTCGTTTATGTTAAGACAACATTTTAAATGAGAAATCTCTTAAATGCTCTACAATAGAGACAGCGAGATGGAATTTACGCTGTAGTTAGAGTATTTTGAAAGTATTAATATGTTAGTATGATTAATTGCTTTTATTTTTATATTTAGACAAGTGTTTGTTAACAATGAGTAGTAAATCTAATAACAAAATAGTGTAAGTAATATTTTATTTTTATTGTAAATCATTTCAAACAGCGTAAAATATATGGCGCGCAATTCAAAATAAATTTATTATATTCACGTCATTTCCTCAATAGTCGGAATGGATCACATTACAACACCCGGTATTGTTTACATTTGATAGACGAATTCAATGGATGCATTTTCCATTTTTTATTATTATTATCATTCTTCTTGTTATGAACGTAGACGTTGTTACTATATAAGTCGAATAACAATCGTCGGTGGCCGCTCACCCTCGTCTGTATTTTGTTTGCAGTCGGTCATGAGAGGTATCAGCCGTCCTTGCCTTTCGCGAAGCCCTAAGCATAAGTCCATCTCACCGCGCGGTGTGTTCCGCGCTTCCATGAATAAAATAAGATAGCACAGGCTGACTCTACCTGTCTCTTTCAGTGCTGTCGATTAAGCGGCGTGCCAAAACGAGAAAGTCGTACATCGGGCAGAAATGCAATAAAACTGTGCGCCTACACGGGAGATTTGTTACTATATAGCAGCTTATAGTTCATCAGCTACGGAACGTAGACGTGTTGTATTATTTGTTTAGCAGACGGTTTGCGCACGTGTTAATTTCCGTTTAATTTCGGATAATGACGTTGTTTATTTCATTTCAAAATAGAAGGTAGTTAATAAAAATATCTCACCGCTACGTTGGAAGTTTCGAGGTGTTTTTTTCGGTTTTTTGAGCTCCAAATGTTTTTACAACGCGCTTACGTGCGGTAGATGAATAATATTTAGAGTAATAACGGTGATACGCGATTATTTTAATTCGTGTATCCAGAAGTACGCGTGTCGTCATCGTACAAATTAATTGTATTTAATAGACGAGTTTTACTATACGTACAACAGGTAGTAGCTCTATCTATCCTCAGAAGAGTATCTGAACTTGACACATTTACGCACAGAGTAGCAAAACAAACAACCCACTCAAAACATCCGTTCGGTATTTTTAAGCCATTAGGTGAAAGTCTCGGGCCGATGTTACCGCACCCGGCTAAATACAGTCTATTTCCGTCGCCTATCTACGCGCATTTCTACAATGAATGTAGAGACATACCAACAACTCTACATGCATTCTCTCTCTACATTATTTACGATAAATACAACTATTATATTTCACTTTTTTTTTATATTTTTATGAACTTGGTATGGTACCCGGTGTTCTCTGTCACGGTAGAGACCTGCCAGGACGATGTAAAAAAAGAAACAAGAATATTCCTTTATGCACCTTCCAGACAAAATAATAAAAAGGTGACATATTACAACCTGAACTCATTCATGAACGTGTACCAACGCGTCGTAAGTCCAATCTAATTTGACTATGACCACCCACAAAAGACTCAGATTCAGATTTGGAGGATCAGTTCTACATAGCTTTATTAATATTATTAGTAACAGCTTAGATAGTTATATGATAATAGTGGATATAATACAAATTACTATTAATATTGACTGCCTCGTTGGTCGTGTTGGTCGCAAGTGCAACTGCCGATCAGGATATCCCGGTTTCGACTCCCGGGTCGAACACTACAACATTTTCTAATCAAGATTTTCTAGTAGTGGTTCGCAATCTGGATATGTGTCCGATACATGGCAATAGGCTCACCACCTATTCCATAGTGGGACGTAAACGTAACCGGTGAAACGTGGGAGTGATCTGCATTCCTCTGCCTACGTACCTCTTCGGGGATTACTCCCCGAAGAGGTACGTAACGTAACTTCACACCTGTCTGTAAAGACAGGTGTGAAGTTACGTTACGTATTTACTAGTTAATCGATATAAAAGCGTTCGTAAACATTGTAGAAATATCTAATATCCATCTACAGTCGGTACTCGCGTGCAATTGATTGTGTGCAATGAACAGATATCTGTCAATGCACATATCTGTATTGGTGACAGCGATACGAATCTATAAATACGAGTAGCTGATAATTGGAACGTACACACTGTTATTAACGTACACACCAATGTTAACGTGCTAATCTCATGGTTGAATGGCACTCGATTAAAAAACATTTACCTAAGTATTTTTGTTGTTTGTTATCTAGCTAACTTTATTATTAGAACCGTTAATGTAAAAGGAATATATCAGATCTCCAAGGATGTTAAAAATGCACCTGGCGTGAAGGTCATCATCATCATCATCCTCATCATCATCATCATCATCATCAGCCTATGCAATTATGTAAATATACAATTACGAAAATCGTCGCGGATATTGATTATATTAATGTCGAAGCCTTTTATCAAGATCATCATTATCAGCTTATTTCGGTCCACTGCTGAACATAGCCTCTCCGATAGCACGCCGTTGAGCTTTATAGCTCGTTTATATCGCTTATGAATTGTAGAGAAAAGGAAAATCTACAAAGCCGTTGAGGTGAGTGAACAACAATAATGTTACAAAATGCCGTCAGCCATTGTAATGGCCGGATATCCTCAATCTTCTGGCAATTTCTCCTCATTCTGTAGCAGAAAGATCTTTGTTCTTCTGCGTCGTACTTAGATGCTGCTACAGTATAAAATACGAGTACACGTAGGTTCCTTGTATGTGATATTTAAAGTATATTACAAGCGGTTCGTGAGCTTCAAGTAATCTGTGTCTTTTTACTTTTATAATTAAATTATTGTATATTTTATTAATAAGAGTGCGATAATGAGTTGAAATAAACAAGTGGTTGATAGTACAAAAGTTAAAGAAAAAAAAAAGCATTTAATTTGTATTTATTTGTTAATATTTCTCAAAATGTAACAAGTCGAATTCGTTCAAATTTATACAATTTTTAAGGGCAAAAGAGCTCTGTAGAATGTCGCCAACCGTGTTCCGGTCGGTTAATAATAAAAAATAATCCGGTCGGTTAACCTATTGAAAACGTTATGGAGGGCTTACATTAACACACACAGACACATATCTATGTATATGTACACATAGACATACGTACGTTATCGTGAAAATAGTCAGAATTGGGACACAAAAGGTGGTGATCCGGTTGAAACTTGATTTTCGAAATTTTGGGTGACAACAATCAAAATTCAATTTTAAAAAATTTTTAATTTTCATAACGAGAAGTTAAAAAATTATTTCATGTTAACATCTCGCCAAGCAGATTCAATAGCGAAATTAATCAGGGCACAGCCAAAATTAATCCAGCAAAGTTTACGCGGGTTAATACGCTTTAAAACAAATTATTACCTGGAAACAACATATAGCAATTTACAAAACTAAATATAAATCCCAAAAGTTATATTCACAGCTCTGATATGAAGTCATGACGAAGCGATAAGGCGATGTGTGACTATACCTACCACCTAAAAATTGTCTACCAAATAAGTACAAGAAAATGTTTGGCAACCGGAATCACCGACCCGACTATCATCCGCGCTGTTTCAGAAGGTCGTAAGGGACCCTTTAAAAATGCTGATTCCTTTATCCCATGTTCTAAAGGATAACCGGATTTTTACGGACCCGTTGTATATAGTATGGATATACCGAAAAGGTCATCTAAGACACGGTCCAAATTGCCAGCGGCACAGACAGCCCTACGGGGGTACTCTTACTATTAAATTACATCCCGTCTGACCTTCTTCGTAACCGACTTCCTCCAGTTATAAGTAATAAGCAAATAGCCCGTAATAATATTACGCTCATTATTGAATCAAAGGACCTTCCCCGCAGAGGTTCGTGTAATTTAGAAACTAATATTTTTCATCCAATAAATATGCCTTCCGTTCGTTTCGTTCCGTTCGAGTACCTTGATTACTTTACTTATTTTTTAACCTTATGCACGTATATCATCTTTGATAATTTTTGTTTTATCATGAAAAACTTTTTGTTCTTACTAGAACGCGGTGATATTTTAAAGTCTGTAACAAATACACTGTCACCGTTCGCAAAGCTTAGGGAGACTTAGATTTATTTATGGTACGTCGCCCGCAAGAATGAATGACGAACAGATCACGTCGTCAGCGCGCCGCGCTGTAGGTACTGCGCTGCGGCGTACTCCGCTGCGGCGCACTCCGCCGCGGTGTTCTCCGGCTCGCGCTCCGCTCCGTCGCGCAACCATCGCTCTCGTGTCACGCGGCCATCCGTCTTAGTTCCGCTTCCGCTGTCTCGTCCCTAATGCATATTCACACTTTTGTATCGCGCACTAACGTAACAAATACCTAATCATTATTATTACGTAACAGTTTTACTATTTATAACACGCCTTATCTTCCGCCAGTTAGCGTCTAAAAGTATACGCGGTTATTCTGTTATTATATTTTAATAGTTACTTGAAAGATTGTAAAGATAATTTTTGCCCATCTAGCCCACATATCTACATTCGAGTATTAGCCTTCTTGACACATGTATCAATAGATGCAATGAAAGATTTCCTGCTGCCACTCAAGCGCTTGTTATCCTACAATTTCATTAGGTTTAAGTGCATCAAGTCGAAATAAAAGTTCATTTCTTGTCTACAAATTGTGTAACTTTCCTATTATTCATATTAACTGAAGTATTATTTTTAAAATTTAAACCAAATTTCAAATAATATTTTGCGTGGGTGATCATTAACAGAGTCGTGTATATGAAAACAAATGATTATTTACATAAGTAATTTGGGAGCACGAAATAAATTTCTATGGAAAAAAACATTTGACTCTCTAGTTATCCATCACGTTCAGCGAATTATTTACGTTACTTAGCATAGTTGTTCATCATCTGTACACAAGCAAACAGCTAATATTACATTATAAATTACACGTTGATAAATTTTACGTAACAGTGTACAGACATTATGTTTTTGTAACCTAAAATTTATAATATGTGTGTAATTTATTGAACAAACAATAACCAACAAAGAATAAATAAAATGAGACATTAAATAAAATTAATTTATTCAATAAATAAAATGAAACGCCCCGCTGCGCTTCACCGTGTTGTGCACAAAAAGCGGTATTATGCTGGCTGTCGTTGATTGAGAGAGTTCGAGATAAATGGCCCCTGTTCCATAAAGTGTTTCGGGTTAACGATACGATCGAATGTTTGTTGCTCGAGGATAATATCAGTTAGACAACTTAAAGTTTAATTTAACTTAAGCATTACTTACTACTTATAGCAGTGATAGCCTAGTGGTTAAGAATTCAGCCCCTCACTGCGGGGGTGCCGGGTTCAAACCCATGGCGCGCACCTCTTTACAAAAGTGCGTTTTAACTTTAAATATCACTTGCTAACGGTGAAGGAAAACATCGTGAGGAAACCTGCATACCTTAGAAATTTATAAAAAAAAAAAACATTTCTAAGGTGTGTGCAGTCTGCCAATCCGCACTTGGCCAGCGTGGCAGACTAAGGCCTTAACCCTTTCAATATGAGAGGAGACCCGTATTCCAACAATGAAATTGTAATGGGTTGAAAAAAAAGACACGAATTATCGTAGCAATATTAAAGTCAAAATTTGTTTTGAGCTTGTTTCTGGCATAAAATGAACAGTAGGCTCTATTTAAAATGCAAATATCTAAAATAATTTATTTAAAATATTCTCTATGAGACCGCTTATTATTTCATCAGTACCAATAGGACCTACTTATGCAAAACAGAATCAACCCACACAATGACATTTTTGAGAAAAAGCCTTGATGATTTTCAAACATATTATATTTTTATTCATAGAACGAATTATTTTGTGCAAAATTGTAAATAGATTTTATTAAAAATAACCTAAAGTTTTACAGTATACAAAAATGGCTTTTTCTCAACACTGTCATGGTGTGGGTTGATTCCGTTTTGCATAAGTAGGTCCAATCTATCTTCCACTTAATCATACTTGACCGTAGAAACAAGTAAGCTTTAAGTGAACCCAATATACGATTATACCTAGGTCTTGCATGTCAATTATACGCTGACAAATCTGTCTTCCGCTCATTTTTAAACCCCATTTACAATTATACAAAGGTATTGCACGTCAACTGTATACTGACATGTTGTTGTATGTGCAGGTGCCCACGATCAGCGTGACGCCTCACAGCCCGGGAGTGCTCGACGACAGTCTGCAGCAATTGCGGCGGTTGCACGCGGCGGTACAGCGCATGCGCGCCGCGCCCTTGCCCTTATTGGTGAGAACTTTCTAGAACCACACAAACGTTGTTTTGTACTTTGACGTGTTGTTGGCTGGTGAAGGTGTTTTTTTAACATTTGTACTCCATGTCAATTGTAGAGGGCATAATATAGCCATAAAGACCATAAAAGCGATAGAAATGCACTAAAGTAAAAAAAATAAAAATAAAAAAAAAGTTGGTCTATATAAAATGATTTACATAGATGTTCGCAACGAAATGGCCTTTCCTTCACTAATAGTATTAACGTCATATTAAATTATTTCTACCAATTGGCATTTGGCCAGTATGACATTTTATGATTTTAATCCTTTACGTTTTTGGAGAAGACCTATGCACAACAGTAGAACCTAAAAGAGTTGTTGATGATGATTAAATTTTAATGTAATTTATTTTAATAACCTCACATTTTTTCACCATTTCAGGCAACAGGAACGAGCAGACTCAGCACCTCATGCCCGTCGCTGTGCAAGGATGGAGTAGTGGAGCAAGAGTGCGCCTCGCCCACGCATCTGGACTTTTACCCGCAGAGCAGGAAGGGTAGCGGTGAGTGTCATGCGGCAAGAAATATGACTAGTCCAAATTCTTATTCCCAAAGGTTCCTGGTATGTAAGTAACGACGACCAGGAATTTGGTAAGTTATGTTTTTAGTATCGAATCAGCTCAATGGTAAAATCGGTTTCATATCAAGCTATATTATCAAGGTGGGTTTTTGGCACCTTTCACTTTGTACTTGTGCGTCGTTAAAGGATTGGGAGGTAATTTAAAAATATCGGAATATCTAATTCGACAATAATTTATACCTTAAGTTACCGCTAATCTTCATTGAAATAGCATGGCGAAGTATACTTCAGGTCTTCCCCAGTTGTAGAGGATATACATAACCAGCAATATAACTTAGAGCTGCTGTAGCACACCAAAGAAAACCAAGTTTTTCATACTTTAAGCAAAATCAATACATGACTAGTTCGTATCCTCTTAATGGAAAACATGACCTGTATATGTCACAAATATTATTAGTACCTCCATATATAATAATCCATGTTCCGTGAGTAAAGATTATCTATAACATACATATAATATATTAATTCGTGAAGCAAAAACTTTGTACCCGTATTTAAGAAAATTGCGCGGACGGAGGAGTATGAAATTTGGCACACTTATAGTTTACATATAACAGGAGTACAGAATGCTAATTTTTTTTCTAAATAATGTAAAAAAGTAATTAAATGAATAAAAAAACATTACCATGCATTTGATACACACACGCATATCCTATACTCTTTTGTTTATGGTTAAAATCTATGGTCAAATTGAGAATAGATTAATATTATTTGTCTTTAATATTTACCTTAAATACACATATGTGTAGTAACTAGTAGCAATACGTTAAATAGAATGAAATAGAGTATTAATGACATATTTATGTTCGATAGTGAATGTGAGAGACGTGAGGATGTATCAGTAAAGCTGCAATAGCACAAATGGCTCCGCAGGCGAGTCCCGGTCGTGGGGCATGTGGGAGCGGCGCGACGAGGGCCGGCGCAGCTCGTGGGCGGCGCTCGAGCCCGCGCCGCGCGCCGACACGCAGCGCCCGCGGAGCTCCGGGTATCTCGCACTGCACACGATCACACACTACCTATTTTGTTACCACTCGTTCAGCGTTCTGCTTGCTAATATAGCTCTCCCTTTCTAAAATATTCTACGGCTCATTGCACTCAAATATTTTAGTTTTGCTAAGCATTTTGCTTATTGACAATGTGTTGAACCCAATGAACTCTTTATTAATAGGTATTCATTATTATATAACGATTTTTTTTCATGGTGTGTTGGATTTTTGTGAATATTAGATAAGTTGTTCAAAGTCGTTGCTGATAATTTCACATGCTTATGTCGTAGTTTTCAAATTATGATTGGCAACTCATTTTATTTGTAGTGCGCTAAATGGCCACAGTGCGTCGCTGTCGTCGATGGAGTCCGAGGGGGAAGTGCCGCGGCCTGTGCGGCACTCCACGCACTCGTTGAATGATAACGATCTCGCTGTAAGTTATTCCTTATATTATTATGAGTAATGTTTTGGAAACAGTATACTATAAGAGCAGAAGTATTGGTTTGTACAATAACACATAATTATTAATGTGTAAGTTGCTATACAGAAATACTTTTATGATCAGTTTATTAGAGGTTAGACAACATTGGACTTATTCACAAAATGCTTTTTTTACCTCTAAAACAGACTCTGGTCGTTCGACGTCCTTTAAGAGGACTTATTCATTTAATGACTCATCTTAAATAAAAGATTTGATGTTTGATAATCGTCATAGAACATTTTTGACAAGCTTTTCATGCTAAGGATATGCAATAGAGCTGCATCATTTTGTGCTACTCAGCTTTAATGACGACTATTGTGTTCCAACTTAAACAGTGCTCGAATACTGCAATGTCTAAGCATGCATATGGAGAGATTCAGGTGTTCCAAATAATTCCACAAAGATAGCATGCGTTAGTAACCGAATTCAACAATATTCACTACGTAAAATATCGGTGTTCGAAGGTGTCAAGTGAATTTTAGTGGAGTGTAGGTTAGTATGATTTATAAATAAGTAATATTGATAGTCACGATGCGAGGTGAATAAGAGTAGCGGTGGTGGCGCGGTCCGCAGAAGGAGTTCGAGAAGGTGACGGCGGCGCTGCGCGCGGGCGCGGGCGGCGCGGGCGGCGCGGCGGCGGGCGGCGCGGCGGCGGGCGCGGGCGCGCGGCTGGCGGCGCGCCTGCCGCTGCAGAAGTCCGTGTCCACGCCCAGCATCGTGGCCGCCATCCAGCCGCCGCAGCCGCAGCCCGCCGCCAACGCGTCAGTCTACCGCCGCTTTGTTCATGCGTCTTACTTTTGTAATAGTAATAATAGTACCGTCACAATATTTTATTTCGGTGACGAAAGGTTTTGGCATTTATATGCACATTTTGGAGCCTACGAATAAATTGTCTAAAGTGAACACTACGTGTCACTTTATCGTTGAATTTCAACTCGTAGACCATTATTGTGTCGCATGAAATTAATATTTTTTTTATTTCGATGCATGTGAGAGTTTTTTGATTTTCATACGCACTGTTCGCTTCGCTCGGAACAAATGCACTGTGTACCAGTTTTAATACGACGACTGGCCTACACTTTATGTTCGTTTTGCATTAATGAAACTGTCGTAACCAGCCAAGCACTAAGTAAAGATATTATGGAAATCATGCTTATTTTTGTATGCCGATCGATTCGAAAAGTCCTATGTGTTATTACCTCCAAAAGAACAAATACCTCCAAAGAAAAAATACCTCCAAATAAACATAAATACTCACCGATATAACACAAAGCTGGTTGGTACGACAAAGTCACTCGCATTGTACGTCCCGCTCGGTGTTAGCTTGTCGACGGGCGGTGCGAGCGAGACGGAGAGCGATGAGGACGCGTCGGCCGCCACGGTGGGCGCCGTGCCGCAGCTGCCGGGTCGCCGCAACAATACTCACCAGGAACATCTAGGGCTGCATCGGTTGGCTTTCTTGGAACAGTGAGTGGACCTAGCTGCTCTCGCAATAAGGCTCACTTTTTATTGACACCTGTTGACCACGAGCTTGGCGTGTCGTTCGTTTGGTAAGTTCATTTGCGTCACTTTCATGCCCGGTACTAGTCTGTCGATGCCCGGTGCGAGCGAAATTGACAACTTTATGCGACGGAGACCTTTATGTAAATGGTAATGTCGGTCTAATGGATTTTAACTTCTTGAATAAAATAAAGGTAGGTCATGCAAGCATGCATAATTCACAAAGCTTTGCTTACTGTTTGTTTGTTTTATTCACCGTTGTTAATTCATGTTCTAGTTTTATTTCTGCTCGAATTAAAAAAAAACCTCCATGTGAGTATTGGAAATTATTAATTTATGACTTTTATACTCACAGGGCGGCATATGATCATCATGCTGAGAAAAGGCGCAAAAGAGGCAGCCTATTCTTTAGGAAGAAGAAAGTGAGTATATAATTTATTATTTACTAATAACGTAGATATCGACCAAGTCGTCTGTCTAACGTTTTAAAATGAAGTTTGAAGATCTCCGACGAGGTTTGAAGTGATATTTAATGGTATAACGAGTAGTACAATCATCGTAGGTTGTTTCGAATTATGGAAATTGTCGTCGATATTTTTAACTGGCGGCTTCCATTTAAAAGGCGGGCGCCTCCGACTTTATAGATTTTTCATCTCGAGTTTTTATCTCGAGGTCCGTTAGCTTTAAAAAGTTGAATCGCGCTCAGGGAAAATTTCGATTAAGTAATCACTACACAGAATTAGTAATCGTAGCGATCGAGCACCGTCAGTAGGTGATTTTATTCGATGATACATACCAGCAACATAGAGGCACAGGGAGTGTTTTAAAATAATGTGTAACGTAATACACAGTCGTGTAGATGGGTAATAGAAGGGTCGAGTAGAGCGAGGTGTGAGCGAGTGCGGTTGTTGCAGGACAAGGCGCGCAAGGCGGCGCACGCGTGGCAGGCGGCGGGCGCGGGCGCGCTGTGCCACGCGTGCGCGCGCCCCGTCGCCGGCGCGCCCGCGCTCTACTGCGACAGTACGCCGCCACACCACTACCGCACCACACACTCGCTACGCTGCACTATTCGCTCCTACCCACTCGTCGCCGTTCTCCTTGTTCCCGATTTTCCCGATTACGTACTACATGCGCGTCTATGTGTTGCGATCGATGTCAGCGACTCGAACGAACTTAGCCAATCTTTCATAGG
>DWDT01002251.1:0-14065 GCA_018245595.1 Microceris scylla | reverse complement strand
TTAAAAGCTGTAATATCTTTTACGCTGCTCTTCCAATTCATTCCATCTTTCTTGCAATCCTACCTATTTATTTTCAAAGAAATCTTTATGATAAAACTAAGCGACGTTAGCGCTGTCGTCCTTTGGCTGAGTGACCGTTGATGGCAAATTACCACAAGCGTTGCCGTGCTTCGAAAGGCGGCTTACAGTCCACCTCAGTTGCTTTCGTTAGGTGCAAATCGTTAAATTTCATCGAAGTCCATAAAAACGGGATAAAAATACCTAACACATATGTACGTTGGGCTGTAACCAACATCCCCTAATCCCTATTGATGCAGTGTGATTGTATGTACTCCAGGTATCCCACAGTCACGCGATAAGTAGTGCCCCACAATGTAATGAATTAAATATATCATCATCATCAGGTTTTAAACGTCCACTGCTGGACATATACCTCTCCTAATCGACGCTATTGTATCCGGTCCTGGACCTTCCGAACCGAGCAACATCCCGATATACTGTATTCAGTAGTATAATTATATTATGTATTCACAATCTTATCATTTTTTAGAGCCTGTTAGTCAGCTACAGCACTTTCGAGAGTGACTGGGTAGAATCAGATCGACATGTCCGTAAGGAGATAAGCATTCTCGCTCACACTACGAACAAGAGGTTGGCGTTCCAAGCAGGGCCCTTCAATGAGATGTCGTTGGCTACATTTGTATCGGCAAGTATTGTATTGCAATGTCTATCATAGCTTTTGTGATGTTGAAAGAACGAAAGGAAGGAACAAATTTACGGAAGAACGAATATAAAAACGAACGTATGGATGAAAGAAGAATAAATAAAACCATTACAGAGAATATTGCAAGCACAATCAATTAAAATTCCTTATAATTCCTTATAATAACGACACATTACATAAAACAATCAATAATCAATCATAAATACACGTTTAAGGCGTTTAACGTTGGAGTGTGCTGCCTTCCTCTGCTTGCCCATTTGAAATTACAGGCGTGATGTTTCGAACGAATATTTTTAAAATAATTGAAAACATGAAAAAATTAGCTTTAAGAGTCAATTCGAAGATTACATAGAAATGTTATATGTGTGTATTCCCGCATTTATTTTCAAAACTGTCATAATACCACAAACATTATTTTTTACAGAATTACCACGAGTGCTTTTACATAGATATAGTCCTACAATTGGCTCCCAAAATACGACTTATTAGCTCAAATCTGAATATTGTGTGTTCTGCTTTTGATATTACAACAAGATTTATATAAATTGTCTTTCCAGATACTGCGTGGCAGCTACAGTTTCTACACCTTATTGAATGAGACTAATTAGACTGCGTCTTGCGTCAAGATTTGTAACTGCTACTGGAATATTCCCGTAAATATCCATCGGGAAATCTTAATTAACTCTATTCGTCTTACAGCATTTTTTTATTTAAGAAAAACGGAAGACGTATAATTAACGTTTCTTCACACTGCCCTAACGACAGTAATTCACGTAGTTTCGCGTATAAAAAACTATATAATAAATAATCTTTTGATCACCTCATAAAATAATGGAGTTTATATTTATGTCTAAGAATATGTACATGATAATAGAAGTCCAAAGTTTTGTTGCGATGTGTATGGCTTACAGAAAGTTTAATGAAGTTCTCGAAAACGCTGCAACCCAAGTTTTAGTACAAGCAAGTAGACACGACGCAGAATATCCTTTGACCAAAGCTGTACATAACATTTAAAACCAAGTTATTACTATTCCAAACTGAAGATTGAATGCGATACAATCAGAGCATCATTTAACTCCCACGAACTCCAAACCGTTCTTGCCAAGAATCTATTTGAAATCGATTTAAGCTCGAAATTTCTCGTTAATCGATTCTGATTCAGCAACTCTAGATTGCAATGAAGTTGCAAATTTCAATTCGATTAAATGTTGGTAACGTAAAGTAGCAGATATCGTGTTTATGTTGTCCTTTCTGAATGTCGCAAATAATATTCCTAACTAAATCACCATAATTGTTCTATGTTCTAGAATCTTCTATTGAAAAATCTATGGACGCAATTATAAATCAATATCAACGCTATGATAAACATGGACTTTTAACAACATAAAATGTATTAGTCATCCATTAAGATGATACAACAATAATTATATTCCTCTGAGACTTAAACAGACAAAAGATCGCGTGCCTAAGCAGGAATCCTAATTGTCTAGTTTCGCGCAGTCAGAACGGAATAACTTAATTAGAGAACAAATATAGGGGATCCCTAAAACAAATGATTATTCGGAACACCATAATTGCATATCTGGTAAACAGAACAAAGTTTGTAGGTACCTACGGTTGGTATAACGACGAATTCTGTAGTTCCGCGTTGAGGAGTAATTCTGTTGAGAAACCGAGTCCATACCAGCTGAATTAACATATAAATTGTTTTGAATCCGACGTCTACATCGCGTTAAATTATTTCGCGAACTTCGCAAATTTACATGGTAATTGCTAAAACTCAAGATTTGTTGTTGAGCCCGCGATTGTGCGGTTAGACAAATCTGAAAGGGATTAACGAGTTAAGAAGTGTATAGGTTAGATGGATCGGTCAGATATCATTGTTAAAACGCCGTTTTATTGCCCGTTTCTTATCCCTAACTTTTGATTTAGCTAACTCGCACAGCAACAAATATCTGCTAAGCAATAAAGGATTGTGTATTATTAAACACAAATCCAATAAGCATCAAAATCGAGTAATAGACTTAGTTTCAGCATGTCACTTTGCAAATCTGCAAATTATAGAATTTATTAATTTATTAATTGAAATAGTTATTACTTGCAAAAGTTCCCCATAATATCCTATAGTGCGTGTGGAATCTGCTAACCACAAGAATGGGCTATAGCCATACACCATGCATGACCTAGATTCCGAAACTCTACTAAAATGTTTACTAAGAAATCTAAATTAATAAAATTAGTAGTAACAAACGCGGGAATTGAATCCAGGACCTATCGCTCCAGCAGTTGCACTTGCAACCAATCGACCAATGGCGTAGTCGACACCACCACTTAAAAAGCAATATTTATAAATAATTCTAAAAACTGTGAACTATGAGTATAAATAATTCTAAAATTTGTGAATTTAATAAAATTGACAATAAAGCATACTTTAAAAAATTTATTCAAGTTTATTCTGGGCGCATAAAACGCTACACGTATTTCTATATCAAAGTAACTGAACTTCCCAACGTTCCCATTATGCTGGGGCCATGTTCAGGCATATTATTATATCCAAAGTTGTTGCGACATAATTTCCCAACAAAGCCATAGACCCAACAACTTTCACCAGTAAATTCTGCGCCTCTTCCCTTCAACCGTAATCGATTTTGGGCACTAGACGTGTAGATCTATAAATTTTACACCGCAACTAGTTTCAACATTTAAATTTTGATATAAATCATAGCCATTCAAACGATTTCATTTACTAATATTCCATGCAAACCCAATCGTCTATTTGTTTCTAAACTAAAAATTCATGTTAACACAAACACGGATGTAAAACTCTAAACGGTCTCCGTAAAAAAAATATTCTATCCAGAGGCCATGCAACTGCACATTGCTCTCTGAACACTAAAAAATATTTTTATCGCTTTACATTTTTTTTTTAAATTTCTCAACAGTTTGAATATTGGTTGAATAAAAAAATATTACACTTTTATAAGACAATAATGCCACACATTATGCGATTTTGTGTGATTATGAATTACAGATTATTTAAAACATATTAAAAAAAAAATTTGAAACATAATGCAATGGCTTACCATTTCCAAATATCAATAGTTTCTTGAAGTTTCCGGTGGCGCCACTGTCGTTTGCGCATAATATGATGAAATTTTGAGGGGACTCGAATCCAACAGTGGAACGATAAAAGAGTGATGATACTTTCGGAATTAAAAAAAACCGCAAATATTCCTATTTCACGTAATACCAATTTCAAGTGTAGATATATTTTTCATGTATAGTATTTATTTTTGTAACTATTAACAATAAAAAGTTTCAGCAAAGACAAAGATACAGAAGATATGATTTGAAAATATGTACGATCTCAATCTCATTCTCAATAAGACATAAACACAGTTGCTTCCCTTATGGTTGTCCGCACTGAAGCATAAAGAAGCATTTTAATGATTTTACTTAAATTGTATAGAAACCCAATCAGCATTAAAATAAGTACGAACCAACGGTCGATTTCCAACATTATTAGTTAATATTTACTGGTGAAATATTAATTAGTAACAGGACAACATAATGAGTCTGTTATTAACGAAACAGAATACATAGTCTTTTAGTTATATTTCAATACATTTGTGTTAGTACGATCTGCGAAAGGATGCAGGTCAGGTAGAGGCAGGATGCGACAAGCCGAGAACAGGGCGCAATAGTGCTCATTGGGGGAAATCTATGTCCAGCAGTAATATATTAAACACTAATGGATCAACACTTATTCCTATAGAGTGCGGTCTTGTACGATGTCCAAATTCAATCTTTGAGGGTCTGAAGCACACATCTAACATATTTTCAGGGCCAGTTTAACGGTTGATAAGAACTTCTTTGGACCGGTTAAACAAGTTGAACGGGTAATGCTCCAGTTGAGCAAAAGATTAGCCCCCAGAAAATAGTTTTTACGGGTTGTCGGACAGGCAAGATGTTGAGAAAGGTACATAGATATATGTATTTATGCTAATATATTTATTGTTTACCTTTTTTGTCTAATCATTTAGCACAAATGTAACAAAAATGTGCTCATAGAACTGAAAGAACCGGGGCAAATGCACCGATGAAGTATAGACAAATATACCGGCAACTGCAACAGTGCCATGGTCGTTATTTCCAATGTAATTTGATAAAAATGACATCAAATATTTTGTAATGTTAAAAAGCATGTCAATCGACTGGCAACACTATGTTATAAACTGTTACCCATAAAGAATAAACTCTAATATACACAAATATTACTATGTATTACATTGTTACAACAATAATTAATACTTCAGCCTATAGTAAAAAATATTCAAGATACTCACATATAATCATATTGCACGACCAGCGCTACTCAAACTTTTGACTAGACAGAATCTAAACTCTCATTTTATTTTCCGTCTGAAAGGACGCCACGACTCAATTACCGTCGAAGTTATGACAGCTTTTAATTTTATCATTAATTTTAAAATTGCGTTTAATAACACGAATTTTCCACATAACTGTCGAGCACTTAATACTAAATCATTTATTAAATTACACGTCCGTGTGCCCAGCTAAATTAAATTTTGGACGCGAATTCGGAGCTCGTCGAGTTGACAGGTGATGACGGTGCGAGCCGAAGTCCTTTTAGAGTTCCCCAAATTGGAGACCTTTAAAAAAAAAAATTCAAATAGTAGTAAAACTCATATACCTAGTTATTAGTCGACAATGTTTATTTTAGAATCTTCACATGAATTAAATTAGAGTCAATACAATTATCAGGCCCTCATTTCAGAAACGTAGTTAATATTTCTTCATGAACTACAAAGACATGTAGACGTGCCCTTCTTGTCCTAGCAAGAAGTAGAAAAAAATAGCAAATAATCATTTAAAAGAACTTTCTTTCAGTTATACTTTAACAGTTCAAAACAAACAATTACTTTAACCTCAAAGTGGCTTTCAACAGTAAATTAAAATGAAGACATTTGATTGTACTTAACATCGCCCCTTCGTAAAAACATATACAACTCTTTTTATTAAATTTTAAGTATTATTCTGGTATTCCTAAAAATATAACACGATCTATACATAGATTTTTGTGTCCGTATTACATCATATTTTATCTTTCTGATATCGTTAGCTATTATTGAATTAATAGCGAAAGTATCAACATAAGACAAAAACTATAAATCAGCTGTGATATTTTAACAACTTAATTAATAAGTTAATGACTAGTAATATCCCACGTATCAGCCTTTTGCAGCAGTGCCAGATATTGGTCTTCTTTAATCGGGGCCACTCCGCCCATTCCTGAGTCTTTTCAATTGAAGGACTTCCGCTAACTATCTCAGGTCATCAGACCTCCTAATTGCAATCCGTACTCATACATCATCGCTTGTGCTCTTTTTGCAAAAACTTTTCCGCCAAGCATTGGCCTCTATTTCCCATCAATTGTATTTCCTTCTTATTACAATCAATCAAAAAACAATCGACAGTCAATTTTAAGTAATACATCTGAATATACAATTCTCAATCTACCACGTATCCAATTATGGAGACGATTTTATCAGCATCCGAATCTAAAGCGAACACTCTTAAACATACCTACGGGTCCCTACAACTTTGTTTGAAGTGCCCTCTTGGCTATAGCGTTCCAACTTTTTTCTGCCCACCTGTTCATAGTACTTGAAGCCACAAGGGCACTTCGCCCGACGAAACTAAATATAACAGGACTTTTGTACACTTCGGCCCTTATGTGTTCAGACTACATGTTACCTCAATTGGTTACAATTTTACGAGTACATTTTTTCGGTCTGCAAGTTTGAGCTCTTTAGCCCTTTTTATAGGCTATGTAACTATAAAAGGAATGCCTATAATATTTTTTTTATTTAATATTCAATTAAATGTATTATTTTTTTCAGTGACAATTTAAATTGCAAACTTTTACAGATATGCTTAAAATTTTCGAACATATGACTCTGCAGTTCTGCGAAATATTAGAGGCCATAGAAGGTAAAAACTCAGATTCCAAGTATGTTAGAAACACCAAGCAGAGTCAATTTTGCCATCACCAAGCTTTAATCTAACTGCTATCACTCCTTGGCTTTCATGTATCGTATAATGTATCCTGGTCTTACTTTAGGTAATTTTTATAATAAAGTGATTTATAAGGATAGTACCGAGCTATTGCACGCTTCTATATCTCCGAAGTATATGCCGTCAACCTTATTAGTTATTTAAATGAATGTTTTTTCGCCTAGAAATTGAATCTTTCGTTTTTTGTAACTTTCTTTTAAATGACAAGAACTATTACTATAGTACGTAAAACGTAACATCACGCCTGTAATCCCCGCAAGGGTAGGCAGAGGAGTATAGTATACCCCTACGTTTCACCGGTTACGTTTAAGTCCCAAATAGTCCACTATACTACGTCATTGAAGTAATGATCCACAACCATAAACTCGTAACGAATTCCTTGAGGTAAAAATCCGATAAATTAAATTATTTATTCATACTTTAAATAACAACGTTTCATAATATGCAGGTACACGGAGCGTCGGACAAAGTTGTTTTCATGCTTATCACAAACTTCGTCCGTCTGAACTACTCGGTCACAGTCAAAGTTAGTCAGACCTTGCTTGCTCTAATTGAAAAACTTGTGCTAATAAACCCGACTCTAGGATTTGAAGCGAAATTGTCATTATTTCATAGCGAAATTAAATTTTATCTAGCCGATTCCGAAACATTCTCTTTCATTTGCGAATCGAAATAATTAGGTTAGTATGTTATCGAATTAATTTTCTAACGAAACTAGCTAACCTAGTTTTGAAACAACGCATTTCATCAAAGTTGAGCGTCATTATTTCCACTGCAGCCTTTTACACCTGAAGTACTCATTAATTGGTAAACTTACTGCAGTCCACGCCGAACTTCGCCGAACCATTGTTTCCTTGGCCTTTTTAAAGTTTGTTTTTATTTTAATTCCTTTAATATTTCCGAACAGATCCAAATAGTTATGCGTTAATATTTTATTATCTATTGCACGAATATTTTTATACTTATAAAAAATTAGCGAATTTATTGTCTTCGCCTATTCATTTTTTTTTAATTTTTCTACAAAAAAATATAGAAGTGCTCAAGTTAAAACCTGCGCCTAGGAATTTTATTATTATAAAGACTATACAGCTGGTTCAGAAGACCAGGGTAATGAGAAGAACGTCGACTTTTAGCCAGTCCAAATCATTCCTTCGACTAATAAAAACAACGGCTGCTATGATAATAACTCATATTCCGCCACACATACATCCCTCACCTGCAGAAATCGCAGTAACCGCTAAAACTTTACACTCCTGAATGCACTCCTGCTGAGGCAGTAACCTCATAAAGCGTACACCTCTTAAAACAAGTTCGTCCAGCGTAAATTAATATAAATAGTTATCCCAAGGTAATATAATTACAATGTATTGTAGATATATTTATATCACTTTTGTCGGTCATTTCACTTTTTAACATTCACAATTATATTACAAAATCACTGCAAAGAAGATATATTTCTTCGGAGTCTAATAATACTTAATTGTTTTAAATCGTAGAACACAATATATTATGTTAAATTAATACTTTAATGCAAGAACTATTGAATGGAATTAAATAAGAATAAGATTTATAAAAATTTACCTGATAAAAGACGTTGAAATTTTATGTTCACGTTAACCTTGGCGTGGCACAACGAAGGTACCGCAGGAAAGTTGGTACATAAGCGTAATTAAATACGAGTATACACTTTCATTATTCTGTGCTGGATTTAATGATTTATCGGTTTCAGTGGAAGCTCTGAACTGTGGGTTTAAGACAAACACAAAAACAGATATTTCCCTCTTTCTCAAAAGTGGCCAATATCAGGGAATTTAAATACAGCATTCTCATATCATAGGATAAACCGAAACTGACGCGCGTAAATGAAGAGAGAGAGGAATATACGAGAACCAAGTCCAAGTCTGTAAGGGCTCTCTCCCTACAGCGTTATATTACAGTAACATTAAGAAAATAATCATACTATTTAATGAAGGAATGAAGCGCAGAGCTGTTACGTTAGATGTACGCAATACATCACAACGTGCTCGGCTCTAATACATCGCAAGTTTCCGTCAAGGAGGCACAAAGAGCCTCCGAGGCGCTCAGTCATTTATGATTAGTTATCCCGGTTACATGCCGGATTTGTCATGCCATGTGGGGGTAATAAAGCACATAATTCACGAGCTAACAAAGAAATAACGGTGCCTAAATTTAAACGGTTTCCATATTTGAATTGAACGATTTAAATCGGTTTCATTGAACCCCGAAAATGGTTTTATTGATTTGATTCATTTACTGATTAATTTATTTGACTAGTGCAATAAATGAAATTAGTGGCAGAACAGTGGTCGAAATTTGGCGGTAATTCGTCATATTTTAATTTTGAATGTTATTGAGGTTTTTCTAATAAAATAGCATATATCTATAAATGTCAACTCCGTTCTGCTCTTGGACCACAGACTAAAATGTGCCTATTATTAACTGTATAAACATAAACAAGGAATGTTTTGTTTTATTATGTTTAAAGTATAAGTTAAGCATGTACATTTATATTTTTTTGCGCTCTTATAGGTAAACTTTAACTATGTCAAATTTATGAAGAATTAAGAGATTCCGCTTCACGTACTTAATTATAGACACCATATATGGTATTCACGCTGTATTTGACATACGTCAAGTGATATTAACGAACTAATGCCATTAGACACGATAACATAAGAGTTCAATTTTAAAAAAGGAACATATAACCTCAAATCAAATGCAGTCGTTGATTTTATTCGCCTCACACGCACCCAAAGTCCAAACATATCAAACCTGGCTTTTCTTTACACAGTACGAACGGCAAATAGGTAATAACATCTATCCGCAGTCTATTTGTAAACAAACAAAGGGCCTTGGCAACGCCATAAAGTTGTTTTCGTTACGCGACAATCCGCTGTAAGATCCTTCGGGACTCACTACGTTTCTTCTATGGAGTGTAATAATCTATTTACATGTTTACGAGCGTTTTATGCAGCGTTGGTTCCAGGAAATGGCGACGACGTAAGGATCTCGCAGATTCTCCGTCAGAGTCTATATGTTCTGCTCTTGCTTTGATATTGCGTGGAAATAGTGCGTAGATTTGTTATGTTATTTGATTTAATAATATGGAATAGAAGGAACATTTTTCGTACGAAACTCATGATAATATTATGGTTCACCATGCCATATGATACCTACCTAATATAACAGTATAATATAGCACTGTAAATCACACCATGGATAAAAATATCTTACATCCTTTATATAAAATATTAAACACAAGAAATTCAAATTAAAATGACAAAAATTATTATCAACTCGCAAAGACGATTCCTGTATACCTTTAAATATCTATCTGTCAAATATCTCTTTACTACTAATAATACAATTGATTAAACTATAAATATGTGGCAGAGAATCCGCCGCGGCCTCGCTGCCCATTGCTTGAGCTCATGAAGAAGGATCTCGTATATGTAGGACTCAAACTGTAGGTAAGTTAACCATGTATTTATTTATACAAATCGTTAAACAATAAAATTTACGGATACCATTTAAAACACAGCTTTTTTATCTATGGACTTTTTCCGCAACTGTCCAAAAGCTAACTTTTGAAGCAATTTACAACTCCGATACGGTCTTGGAAGCCTGTAAAAAATCAAACTTTGTTACTGGATGCAATCTGTTAGAGCCGTGCAGTTCCAACGATCATCTCGCCTTCACCCGTATCTCCCGCATCTAGTGATGCCGCTAACTGCACGCTACAATCCGTTTACCGCATGCGACTCAGCTATTGAAATACCCTCCACAGTGGTGTTACCAACTTGCACACATTTTATTTAAAATGTTTTTTCGGGAAAAAAATTTTTTGGCTAAGAGTATGGGGGTAGTAATTTAACTATAGTGTTGTACTCCTATTTAACTATATGCATAAACACATTAGGGATTTTATAAAAAATATCGTCAGAAATTTTTTATATAATATAGGTAATTGCTAAATAAAAAACGACCACAGTATCCAATGCTTACTTAACAATATAATTATATTTGTTGATTTTATTCTTCATTAACAAAATATATCCCATACGGTCCTTACCTACTGCATTAGGGTTCTATAGAAACATTAAATTTTGAACTCAATGAAACACAGCATGTTAATCTAATCACATGTTATAAAAATAAATCGTTTTCATCTTAAGGCCAATGTAGAGAATACTTGGCGGGTTAATTTGGTCGATATCGCAGCGAGAGCGTTCGGCGGGCGCTCGCACGGAAAATTGGGCTTCTTCACCATTTGATTACGTACCAAGATCCCTCGCGATCCCCACCCGGTGCCCCCACTAAAAAATTACGCCACGTGAAAGCCAAATATCGTTTTCGGTTCGAAATTGCCCCTCTCTAATGTAAGATGTAGAAAACTGAATTTCGAAATGCCATTACTTTTGGCCGCCTGTTCTTCGTTTTTAATCTGCGAGTTTTGATAGCGGCCCGCGATTGGAATATTTCTTTTACAAATTGAAAAATTGAAAATTTTCACACTTTCAATTCTATTTGAATATTTTGATATTTCATCTCTACCCACATCAAAGCTAATCAGATTTATTTAAATATTATCAATTGGAATCGTATATTTGTATATAAGAGTTAAAGAAAGGTGAATAGAAAAAAAAATTGTCTTATCTTGAAATAATTAATAAGGAGAGAAAAGAGAGAAGATCCCTTAAAGAGTGGTTTATTGGAATGCTTTGCAGACTAGTTCATAGAGATTTTTAATACAACTTATAAAACGTAAAAAAAAACGTCACAGCACACCTGTAATCCCCGAGGGGTTAGCAGAGGAGTGTAGTCACTACACTCCCACGCTTCACCAGTTACGTTTACGTCCCATGGAATAGGTGGTGAGCCTATTCCCATACACCGGGCACAGATCCAGACTCCGAGTCACTACCTGGGCCCGGACTCTCGGACTCTGGACAAGTCTAATCAAGTCTAATCTCGGACCCTGGGCACGGAAGGGTGATTGGGTGAAGGGATTTATATATCTAGGTTGTTTTATTACGATACCATTGTCCTAAAGTTGTGTCGCAATTTTTCTAGATTTTACAGCCCTTACTAATATAATAGGCAAACATTGTTTGTTTTCTAATTCATTGCATACTTTTACGATTAAAGGTTTTCCCTCGAAGAAAACGAATGATGATATTTTAATCATTCATCCTTAACGACTTAAAGCAAATATTCAGCTTCAATTAAAAAAAAAACAAATGAAATCCAGCGTCAAAAAGGTTTCCTTGGTTCGGTGAATTCTCCCCTAACTTTGAAAATCGACTTCCGAAGTTCTTACACTTAATGCCAGGAACGCTAAACCGGGTGCTCTAAAATTTTAATTGGTAAAACCTTTTAAATGGATTCGAGAAATCCAGGAACTTTAGAGTTTGGATGGCCCAGCTACCGTTGAACAAACTCCGTTGTATGATATGTACTCAACGTCTAATGGTTCCTTTTTAATACGATATCGTTATGTTATCGTTATTCTCTCAATGCTGCAGACATCTGTGTCAATAAAGAATTGTTAATCGCACTCAAATGTCGCACTGAAAAAACACGCGTTTTACGCGTTACTTCAGTTCAAAGTTTCAGTCGACCTCAAGCCGCAATGAACATGTCAAAGAAGTCATCGCGATAGTCTCTTGTTGAACCCAAGAAACCTGAAACACTATAAGTTTGTGGGAGCCCAGCCAGATGGAAGCATTAAAATTTAACGCTTCGTTTTAACGGGTTATAAAAGTTTGTTATGACGCCAATTCATATTTTAATTATTATTTCACGGCTAACAAATAGTTATGTGGAATAACTTGAATATTCCGAATAAAATCTTATACATTCACAGGGTCTTATCACTAAATCCTTTAAAGGTAAAACGTAGTAGTCTTCTGACAACTGCCCAATTTGAGTTACCAAAAGCCTCCACTCACTATGTATTGTAACAATAAACGATCTTTAAAATAGGAAAATTTCCTTTCGTGTACATTTCACACCTATTACTACAATGAAGCAAATATTTCTGTAACAATTAGTGCTTCAGTGCGAGCGGAGTTGTCGCTGGTTTATGGGTGTATTAAACGGTCCATCTCCTCTATCCTCTGTAAGAACAAAGCGTCTATGACTAGCCTCGAAATCGCTTGCAAACGTCTATCGACGAGAGATGCCAGTTATGACTGCGGGCTTGCTTGATTACTAATCATTTGACATACAAAAATATTCTTGTCTTACTAGATTTTATTTCTAAATTAGTTTACCATTAACCGCGCTGATATATTCGTATTCCCTTGGCCACTCGTTAACTCCGTAGGAGCTATTAAGGGAGACGGGATCTATACATAATTTTCTTATTTGTATCCAAGTGAGTGTTTATATTCGTACATACATGTGTGTCACTTTATATATCCTAAAAGGAAATACGAGTATCTCAATCATCGGAAATTTATAAATTTTTACTATGTCATACATATATTCGCTTAGCTTTCAGACATTACTCCGCTTTTCTGACGTACATACATATATACCTTTGATTTATGTGAAATAGCAATAGAAGTGAAAGCATTATTGAAGTATTTTGCATTAAAAATCACACACGGATGCATTACATTGATTTTTTTATCATAATAGATCTACAAAACATAAAAGATAAATGAACTTTTGGAAATATTGGACTGGGAATCTATAGAAATGGTATTTACGATTACATCATACATCTCTCAGTAATATTCATTCACTGATATCCACTAACGATATGACATACACGACTGCAGCTCCCGACGCCGTCGGCCCAATCTGTGTCAATACACGAGCGCTCATCAAACATGCTTCAAGCTTATTTAATAGCGTATTCAGAATTTAATAATGTATCAATCACAGATATGAATTTATTTCCATATATCAAAATAATATGTTGGATACATCAACACGTTCTAGAAAATAATACTGAAAATATTTACACATAAAAGCTGAAATAGATTTCTAGATCATCATCATCATCATCAACCTAATCCCATCCACTACTGGACATAGGTCTCTCCAATGGCACGCCACTGAGCTCGTTCTTCAGCTCTTCGCATCCGACCACTGCCAGCCACTTTGCGTATATCGTCACTCCACCTAGCTGGATGGCGCCCTACACTACGTTTGCCAAGTCGCGGTCTCCACTCCAGAACACGTCTGCTCCAGCGGCTATCGGTTCTGCGA
>DWDT01002250.1:0-14067 GCA_018245595.1 Microceris scylla | reverse complement strand
TTGGACACGGAAATTCTCTGTAAATGAGAAGGGTTCAGGCTATAATGTGCCACGTTGGTCAAGTGCGGGCTGACAGACTACATAGACGTTAATTCCCCAGACTATTCACGTAGGAGAGCAAATCCATAGAAGTTTTGGAACTAAGACCGAAGTAGCTCTTGATAAATTCACGCTGAACACCGATTGGAGAAGTCAATTGAATTTGAATTTATTTAACTCTGATTGCAGATATCCTTGCAATGCAAATAACATGCCCACAGGTGGACTAAATAATGTGTACTAGCTGTGTAGTAACATGACAAGACTTGTAATTATTTGGTGATACGTATTTTTAAATTATTTAGGTACATCTTAAAATAAAATTAATTGTTTTTGGGCTTAAAAGTAAGATCCGCGGCTAAAAATCATAACTGACAAGAACAATAACTATTATGTAAATATCATACTAATGTATGTTATGTTAAATCTGAAGCCAAGAACGAAAGAAGAAAGATAAAAAACTGGGGATAGAACTTGGTCTAATTTAAAATCTAAGTACTTTTAAAAGTCCAGATTTTCTAATAAGAACTTGGCCGTTATTTAAGCATTTTTGGTGGAATATGCATGTATATGAAAAAATGGTGAAATCCGTAGACGAACCAAAGTCACCGACATAGCTCTCAAAATGAGTAAGTTGAAGTGGCAATGGGCAGGCCACATCGTTCGAGTGACTAACAACCGATGGGGACGAAAGGTCATCGAGTGGCGACCACGTCTCGGGAAAAGGAGCGTAGGTCGCCCTCCTACCAGATGTTCTGACGACCTGAAGAAGACAACGGGAAGCTGCTGGATTCGGAAAGCCCAGGACCGGAAGGAGTGGGGCCGATTAGGGAAGGCCTATGTCCAGCAGTGGAAATCTAGAGGCTGACGATGATGATAATGATGATGATGTATGTATATACAAAAAAGCTCTATAAAAAGTACTGCAGCCCTTTTTCTTTTACAATGAAATTGAAAATAGGTATGTAGCAAAAGCCAGATACAACAATATTTCATGTAGAAGCTTATAAAGGCATCTTCACACTTGGAACATATTGAATGGATAAAGTAAAGGCAAGATCCAACATTATTCCTTTGAGATATCACTTGGTAATTGGTCAAAGATCTCTTCAGAAACCCTTACACTAGATTTAAAATAGTCTACATTTTTGTAAATAATGAAAGAAGGGTCGGGTCTCTAGAATACTGTCAGTCTGAAATTCTTTAGACAATTGAATTGAATGTATTGTAAAAAAAATTGGTTTATGTATATCTCGTGACTTTTCGGTTCCCTCTAAGCAACGTTGCACTTATAATCCCTAAAGTGGACAGCAGAAGAGTGTAATACACTAACACGCTTCACCAGTTACGTTTACGTCCCACTATGGAATAAGGGACCAGCCTCTTGCTATGCATCAGGCACAAATACAGACTCCTAGCTGCTAGTATTGATAAATTTCTATCACAAGTTACTTTCCTAGCCGTCCCTGCTGAATTATGAAACTCCTTAAGCGCGCCCACAAGCGTCCTAAATATATAAAATCCCTTACCTGGCACATACCAATATAAGTATGATCTTTTTATATATTTATTACCCATCACACTATTGTCTATTCAAATAACGCCTCGTTAAATTATATTACCTACTTTCAATTCGTTACCTGCAATATTTCTGGCTGTAGTATAATAACACCACCCATACTTCTTTCACCATTTTTATTATATACATTCTTATCTTCATCAGCCAGTACTTAACCTATTTGATCACTAAAGGTGAGTCAGTCTCCATCGGCACCTGCGTTCATCAACAATCGCCTCTTACTCGTATATCTCTTTAGTCATAGGTACTTTCATCTGCCATTCTTTCCACATGTCTGAACCATCGCAACATGTCCTTTCTTATATGTACGTTCCTGATCCTATATAATCCAAACCCATACGTGCTCAAACATTCACCTCACATGGATACTTTAAGACAGAGTTCATAAAACTGCGATTCGTATTTTATATCTATCAAACTTTATTCCTCTCATCACTTTGAATAGAGCACCATACATTTATCTCAATCCATTCAGTTGAGAACATCTCGAGCCTGATCGATCGAGTGGAGGGGACGATTTATAATAAAAACGGAACAGGCCCTCCGTATCCGTCTGGTGACATACGACCCAGAACGGTATTGATGAATTGGGGTTGCTTTTTGCACAATTTGCTAAAATGTTACATCGGGGATGCAAAGGGCATTTATTTCTACAACGTTTAACAAAAATTAATAAATACCTGTAGGTTAACTAAATCTTTAATTTTTTTGCTCGTTTAGTGTAACCCGATGTTCATAGAAACGGTGGTGTACTGGGAACACTACATTGAATGGAGAATGAAATGCGTAATAATAAAGTATAAAATAATGGAAAATCGTTTGAAAAAATGTGAACAAATAACAAATGAACGGTGTATAATGCTCACTACATTCTCACTCAGCAAATAAATCTCAAAACGTGCTGTTAAAGAACCGTTATAAAACGTTACGCATCATTAAAAACGTTTGTCATGTTGTTGCGACGCGTAATAGATCAAATGGCGGCTTATTCATGCACTTCCACTCGTTCTCAGTCAGTCGGTGTGTCCCAAATCGAACTTATTGAAGAAATATGAAGGCAAAGTGAGCGCGTCGTAGCCAACGATATTTTTCTTCGGTGTAATTTGATATAAAAGATTGATTATACTTTGTGCCGTATTAATGCATTGCTTCCTTGACTCTTTCGGGAAGTGGTACAACAAAATATTGTTATGTATATTTAAGTTGTACGAATAAAAAAAATAAGTACAAATAAGTAGATACATTTTTTCACTGGCCAGAATATTACGTACAAAAATTTATCTATTTTCGCTGTACACATATAAACGTCTCATAGTGAAAAAAGAAAACAATATGCATATAATACGAACACGTAGTATAAAGTAATTTTCAATAATTTGCCACTTCTCTGATCGCCTTACATATACGTATGTATGTATATACCTTAGACATTCCCAACTAGTACATGTTGTAATAATAAGAGAAATATCTATATTGTAATTTGCATAAATGATACGATTTCCTTCATCACAATGTTTCATATTGTTCAACCAACGTACATATAATATACTCGTAATAGTCTCTTGAAATGCTAGACTACAATTTTACCAATACTCATCTATCTTGATCCAACAGGACAGATACTGGTTGAATGAGATCTTTCTGAGCTTCCGGCTCGCATGTATGAAGAGAATTCTGAAGGTAGGAAAAGCAAATCAGGTCTCGATGGATAGAATAATTTAATACCTTATATCTCTGACTACCTCGTAAAAGTTCTAGCGTGATGTTAATAATAGAAATATCAGACGCGCGACCTGATGTTAAGCGGTAATGTACATTATCCGACCTCAATAGCGCGGTGGGATGTCGCAGATGCGGGCTATGAAGGCTAAATTTAAACCTCTCTTGCGAGTAAAATATGCAATATTATTTTCTACTTTAAATATACTAAAATATATTTACAGAGCAACTATTTATTAATGTATCAAAAATTGGACAGCCATTTGCCAATGCGGATAATCGCGAACATATCTATTAATAAATAACATAGCTTTAATTAATATGTTAACGGTTTCATTAAAGCCTTTTCAAGTCGACAAAAATGATTTATGGTTCGAAAGTAACAAATTTATAATAACTTAATTATCAAAGTCATTCTAAACATTACTTGCGGTAGGGTTCCTTAATGAAATGACAATATTTTGCCAATGCTGTCAGGAATTTCATTACGAACATAGACTTACTGTAACACTAAAACGTATAAGACATAACCTACTGTAACAATCCTTGTGCTCAATAGTGCCTATGGAGCACAAGAAACGAAACGAAACGAAAACGAAAATAACTACCGATTGCCTTGGCTCATACTATAACACACACAGAAAAGAAGATGAAAATGAGAAAAAAGATCAAGCGTCTTAGTAGCATGAGTTCAATCGTATCAAACTCTATTAAAAGTCTAGTGAGATCGTATAATTATTTGATTTGATCGATATTAAAAGTCTAGAGAGAATCAGTCTCCTGGAATAAATGCAGCGAGTCGCAGAGGATACGACGAAAGAGAAGCACAGGATATAAGCGTCAGCTGTTTAAGTCTGAGTGAGAGGTGCAAAGGTAAAATCTCAAAATAATGCTCATATTTAGGATAACGCACTTCTCATCAGCCGTAGCGGTCCGCAAACAGCAGAGTCAGCATAAGGATGTGCTGGAATCCATATAAGAGTTACCCAGTTATAACCAAACAACAGTACCTACATTATTTCGTTTCATGAGAACCGGTAATTAATTAAAAAATAATTGGTACTAATCTAGTTAATATTATAATATTGTTTATTTTAAAAATGATATGACTTCTACCAACGCGCGTTTGGGAAGAACTGTCACATCACCGTAGTGACGTTAAGGCCACCATTCCCACCAACGAGTAATCTAATATTTAATTGATTCAACTTAAAAAATGTCTGGTTAAACCACATCGTCCATGCGGAACCCTCTTCATTCAAAACTGTCGATCGACCGTTAGAAGCTTTATTTCAAGTTAGGAATTATACGATGAACAAAAAACTTCAAATTTTTTTATTAGCGTAGTAATTAACATGGATGTTATAAAAAAATTAATGAGTTTTCAAAGTATTACTGTGAAGCATTACTCTTGAAGTAAAAAGTACTAAACTTTATGACAGTTCAAATGTGAAGTTACTTTGTCATAATCACGGATCGCGACATTTTATAGAAGATTTAATTTTTTTTTGCTCCTTACCTTGCAAGTGTGAGTAGACCTGGAAATAGTATTTAGAAGCGCTTGATTATTATATTAGATATATAAAAAATAAATAACAAATTGAGATAAATATAAATAAAAAATAAATAACAAATTGAGTTCGAATTTTGTATTTGAAGTTTAAAACCTGTTAATACATACTTAAGTGACTGTAATCCAGTCCACCGTTGCGTAGATATTATATTATCAATACACGTGAATTTCTTTGTAGCTTAAATACGAGTATTAGGTTTTTTATCGGTTTATATTATGTTCAAAGGACCTTTGATCTTTTTATAACACTGCCTGATTTGAATAATCTTTTGCGTTTAAACGATATTCATTTAAGTCTTTCAATCGTTTTATTCGCTTAACTCTATTTTATTTATTTATTTAATAGATTTTTGTAACTTTACGTGTTTAATTCGTATACTAAACATTAACCTTGTTTAGACTTTAATTTCCGCTCCAGAGATTAGGAGTTCCAATATCTAGCAGTCGCTTGACCCTAATGAAGTTACGTGTGATTTAAATTTAAGTACGGGTCATTCGATACAATGATAACTGGCCTGCTGGACCAACAGTTATCCAACCTAGTTGATTAACCGGGGGCTGTGGAGTGCATTAACATCCAGGACAATTAGTTGTGTTGAAACAAGAGTGCCTGTTCTATGTTCGTATGTAAAACTATCTATGGCAGTGTTTAGGAATTTAAATACATAGTCGTATGTATATTTTCAGCTATCTCGTTACCGCAACAGAGCCTCTGCCTAGTTCAGAATCAGACGACCTTACATAGATATATAAATATTTTCATTAAGAGATGTATGAAGTCCGCTAACTGGCATTTGGCTAGAATTAGCCTAAGCATAAGGCCACCTTTAAATTTTTCATTTCAAGAGGCATGTGTAGACTGGAAACGGTAAAAGATAGATTACTAAAAATACATTTTAAAATATAAAAATTAAAACATGGACAAAAATTCCAAGATTTAGCAACAATTTTAATAGGTTTAAACAAGTCCAAAAGCTATTGGAGCTTCAGAAATATTTTTGCCGTTTTTGTAGCATTAAGTCGTCACGCTTAGGTACAGTGTATTAGTAAAAGATTTCAGGTCCATTTTCAGCTATATAAACATTTCTCACGCGACCGTGAACCGGATTGCGTTTTGTCGGACCGAAATTAATCGATCACCCAAACCTTATAAGATTAATATCAGTGTGATAACTATATTGGGGGCTCCGAACACCTGACTCAATAACTGAGAACTCAACGCGTGGGTGCACGAGAATATCTGTAACATTTACAATTCTCTATTGAATCCTCCACAAATAAAATCTATTTATATCTGACAAAGATCAAGTCTAAATGATTTAGATCTGAAGGCGCTATTCGCTATCTAGCCCGGTTTTACCACTCCTCGTAGGTCTGAAGCGTTTATTGATTACAAATGATAGAGTGACACGAGGCTACACTACTATGCTCGGTTCGAATTTTCTAGAACAACAATAGTTGTCTTGCTTTAAAGTGTACGAGTAGGTACCTTAATTTTAAATAAACCATTTGAGAGGCGGTTAGGCCTGTCTTACATAGAGATGTAAGACAGGCCTAACCACCTCCTAGTCAGAGCACAGATGATCGAATTTCTTACTAATTCCTACTGCAATACCGTGATATTATGAAATGCCCTTATAAATAAATACGAGTACACTTCATTATTGTTTTGTCATATTGTGGTTTCGTGTGAAATTTTAGGAATGTGAAATTTTATATAAAACATTGTTCATAAAGTCTAATGTTATTTTGCTATACTTATGCTATTTTGAAAACTATTAGGTCTTTCTCACGCAAAGGCATAAAAATCCATGTCCATTACAATAATTGCTCTCTTTTAAAGCTATAATTTTCCTACGTGTAGGAAAATCTGAAATGATTTATAAAGTAAGCTTGTAGATTATATTTTTTAAGAAAATATTCAGCTCCATTTCAAACTTCCCACAATGTTTTCTAGTTGCTTGCATGTTGATTACTTCCAAGCACTAATACTAGAAGTGTCCTTCAAGAGAACTCAAGGAGACTTCAATTATATATAAGGTTTCTACGCTAGTGGAAGTTGGTTGGGATACTAGTTTTTGCCTAACTATCGACTAACCATATAATATTACTATGATTATAATGCTGTGCTATGCAAAGGAATCGAAGTTTAATTCCTGACAAAACATTTATTTGTGCTTTATCTATGACGCATCGCAAGGAATTTTAATGTGTGTCGATGAATGGCAATCATTATTTATTATTCTTCTAAAATGAAATAGTTCAATAATTTTATTTCTCAAAAGAATATAGTTCAATAACTTGAAAGTTAAAAATGGTGTGTAGCCTAAGGTTTTCTATATCAAACATTAGTCCAACACACTATTGTAATTTATTTAAAATGTTTAATTTATAATCTGTTAAGCATCATACTTTGCTCAATTTTAGTAAATATTTATGCAGCATTACTTTAACGGTTCAAATGTCTCGATACGGCTTAGAAATTATCATGGACACCTCACCGTCGCGTAGGTTTAACGATTTTCTTCTTAATAGTTATAATTAATAATATTTTAATTTAAAAGTGAAAATGAAGCAAAAAATTAAAAAATCGAAATAAAACAAAAATAGTAGTTTTCAAATTCAAATCAATTTCAAAATAAAACAAAAGCGAAAATATTAAGCAGTAGTTGGCCAAAGTGGTATAAACCTCATCACTTGGAGAGGAGCACCTTTCTTATCCAAACAGCCAAGAAGTGGGACACCTGCCGGCATCTGTTTCCGGACATATACGACCTAGGATACTTCAAAACAAGGGGTTATAGACTCTTACTAGCCATGTGTGCTACATCTTAGGGCGCTTTCCATCAGGCGACATCGGAGCCAAGCGCTAGGCTATCATAATATGATAAAAAAGTATCATGTTCAACAGTGGAACCATAACACTCAAGAGAATCTTCTCATGAGTCTTGTTGATGACATGAAATGTAATGTAAAAATGATAAAGATGAAATGTATTCCAATATCGATGCTTTATGTACATTATTCGTCTAATGCAGAGCTGTTTTGCAACTTAAGTACCTCTGAATAAGAATGACTATTCCCCTCAACTTTAAGACGTTTTTTATAAAAAAAAATTACCATAGCCAAGCCGATACTCTTCACATCTTGTACACTATCGACCATGGCCTCGCGATACAGGTCGTTTTGAACCTTACTCATTATACTCACAAATTTTCTTCTTCATATAAAATGCGATCCGGCTTCGTCATTGACCTTGAAAAATAAGTATTACACAATATTTATCGTTCCTTTTTGTTTACAGAGCAGAAATAAATAATTTTCAATTAAAATTCGATTAAAATTAATTAACAATTTTTCGGGTATTGTGAGTATCGAGAAATATGCCCAATCACTAGTTTGCTGTCTGTTTATTATTTTTACACGTGTGTTTGTATTTTTCACGACTCAACCACTGAGCCGTTTTTTATGACATCATGTTCGGAGATAGCTATGAGTTTATGGACGGAAGTATGTTGGTTTATGAAATAAAATAGCTGTGGAAATATGAAAGGGGTCTCCGCGTACCGCGCTAGTGAGACTAGGGTGCTTCCAGTCAATAATTCCATACGTAGATTTACTTTTAATTATAATTGTATATGTAAATGTATTTAAATACAATTTTACCAGCAACAATAACTGCAAGTACAATAAACTGAAAATGTACGAATATTCTCGATTATTGTTTTTAAATAAGTTCACGCGTAATTCCGCTCACTATTTACGGACAGGACACACCTGCCGCACTTTGTCTGTAGTGACTACAGCACCCAAACACACTGTCCAGGGTGTTTCTATAAACATACACATGTATATTCTACTATTCAACGTTTCATGGGTATATACTATATACATGAACCAATTACCTTCCGGCTTCACTTAGAGAGAGATGCAACTCCTGTGTAAGCGAGATACAATAAGCGAAGCTTATGACGAAGTATACCGACTTGATCCGAAATTAGTCACCTAAAGAAAATGGGTGAATGAGGTGGATTTTCTGCAAAGCAGAGTTGTACTGAAGGGAAAAATTGCTGTCAATAAAAAAATAAAATACACAAATCAATACAAACAAAGTTACCGTTACAATATACTCAAAATGTAAGTGAACAAGTGAAAAATGTAAGTTTTCGAGTTACAAAAATTATATGTTATAGTATGGTAGTTTTTGTGCTTTATTTGTGGGCACATTTTTGGATACTTTGCGTAACTGTGCTTGATGCCTAGACCATATTTTAACTGGTGTTAATAAGCCAATATATCAATTAGAATATGATTTTTCAATGCGCTTTCGACACATCAATACACTATGTAACTATATCGATATCAATTGAACCCAAATATTGAACGTGCCACCAAATAAGAAGACTTTTGGAAACCCGCCTGAAACAGTTACCCCATCAAATAACAACCGCACACGGCAATGCTGTTTTTTTTTATTCATTTACTTCAAATATTGTACACAATTTATTACACACGTTCTGCCAAACTCCAATGCCGCATGTCTACCGACAAATCGTTTGCGATCTACAACCGATAGAAATCCAAGCGCTGTTAATATGGACTGCTATTTTAGTACATTTCTTTTGTAGATAAAATCGTAAGCAGATGGATTTTCCGCTTCCAAGTGCAAGCAAAGTGAAAGAGCTGACGCTCGCACTCATTATGATAATAGCGCAGCTAACGGCTCTTTTCGTGCTTCGGCGCAGTGCTTGCATGTGTATAACTAGCACTATTTTACATTAGTCCGTAGTAAAGACAAAATTAGCTATGATGTCTTTAGCAAAAAATCAGATTCCTTTAATAAAGTTTAATGTAATGTACTGAGCGCGCCAAACGTAAATGTCTACATTACACCTCATACTCTTTTATGTAAGAAACTGAAAAGTGAAATGTAATAATAATATTACACCACTACACTACCAGCGAAACGTGTCTCACCCACACGTAGCGTGATCGCGCTAAAGACTATGACGGCCCAGGGTAAACATGGTTCCATAGTTTAAATCCGATCACCAATTCTTGTTTCGAAGCAATGGCTCCATTCTATGCAAATGTTACATCTATCAAAAGACCTAGGACCTGGATTTTATATCACTATATTACTGTTGAAAATACCTTGTATTACAAATGGCACTCATTAGAAATGGCACTGATAAAGAACTAACTCATCTGGCGGAAATTCAAAATATCCTGAAAGCCCCTAGAAAGCTTTAACCAACCAATGTTAAAGAACGAAATAACTGAATTATTTATCTAATGTACCCTTCGAGGCACGGAATTATAAATATATGCCCCAAATACTCACCTATCCTAAAGCTAACATCTCTCTATAATCAAAATTATTTATAACCTTTATCTAAGCTTATGGCAATTAAAAATAGAACAAAATGTTACCAGTAAGACAGACTTAACGGCACAATGTGCGGCGAAAACGGAGGAGTCCGCGTTCGCGCTAATTATGTAAATGGCTGCAATAGTTAGCAATGCTCCTGCCACTCGGAGCTAAGGGCGAGTCACATTGGATACAAAATTATTATTATATAAGTGAACTTTACTCGTCCTACTCCATTTCTTGAAAATCCAAGTAATAGGATGATTTCAAATTTAAATTAAAATGTAGATTTTGCGTACATCTAACTGAAGAAACTTGTGAGAGTGTGGCAGAAGCCGACCATAAATATGTACAATCGACGCGAAATACGTATTTTAATGTAATTCAGTTTATTTATATTTCAACTAATTTCTTTTAAAACACATAATAAAATTAACGTTTTTGATTCCTTTAGTACTTATATTTGGTTATAATCTTATAAAAATATTTGTTTTTCGCTATTGATCTATTGATATTGTACGCAAAATATTGAGTAAAGAAATTATAAATCCAAGGCAGCATATAAGATGGATCATGGGCTGTAGCTGCAAGGAAGGAGTGAAAACAGACGTTTTCCTCATTATCATAATAGGTTGGAAAAATCCACTGACCCCTTTCAGCGGCACAGTTGAGTTGGAGCAGAATAAGATTAATTAACTATGAAAATGTTAAAACTGCTAGTATTTTTGAACACAGATCGTTAACACAATTTCTTACGGTGCTTAACAATATATAATTATGGATAGTCATTAATATTACCGCTACGCGCAAATCCAGAGTTCGCACAAATTAAATTACTACAGAAATTTCAAATTGGAAGAACCGAATAATACTTTGCACCACCCGGTGATCAAACCCAGGGTCTCTTGATACGCACATTTGTAACTGCTACGCTACGAAACAGTCCAATAATATTTTAAGGAAATAATATACACGGTAATATGTACTTTTAAAACAACATACTGATTTATTTTTTGGTATAAAATGGATGGACAGTTTTACATCAACGCTACTGGAAAAGGATTAAGAATTATGTCATCTTTGATAGCTTTAAGCAATATTTTCAATGTTTAAAAGACGATGTTTTTATTAGTACCATTTAAAATTCATAAAAGCCTAGGAGCAAATTACACCAATGAGATGTTCTAACACCTTATTGTTATTATTTAAAAAAATAAACTACATTATTATTAAAATAAACTACACTTTTACTTAATACACTAGATTCTTATTCTAAGTTAGACATACATAATTATATTCGTACATCGACGAAATATATACGAGTACATACATATTCGTATATCACCCTCAAATTAATTGTTAAAGCATAAAGTTAATGGTGTCACAAAAAGTACTACACCGCATAAAATTTAATAAGACATGAGAAAAAAATGGTGACTTTCAACCAAGTGTCTCTACAACATGTTGTGTTCCAGTCTAACCGCGTCCTAACAAACGATCTACATATTCAGAAAGACATTTCGCAGGCCGTTTTCGCTTTGAGCCGACGCGACTTGACTAAGAAATAGCTCATTTCTAGCAAAGGGCTATCGAAAAATATATGTCAAGTGTCACCTGTACGCCAAAGAGAAATAAACATAGGTAAGATTACCAGCCCACAGACATTTTACTGCGACTCACCTTAAACAAGATTCGCATCGCGTTTCGGACTTTTCTTTGGAACCGTCACAGCGTGGGAACGCCAAAATTTTGCTTTTTCATGCAAAAATGCTGAAATGTCAGTTCTCTGTTGAAATGTCAGGTCTCTGTACATATTCTGTTGAGTCATGTTCAAATCATGCGCTCTGTAAAGGTATTTTATTTTACAAGTTAGCAGTCATTTAGTGCCAACCAAAACATATACGGTAGTTCTTTTGACATATTATATTGGTCCGTAATTCTTTTCTTATGCATTAAGTAATGATTAATGTTAAGGTTGCTTACGGAGAACGCCCACGGCGTCTTTCCGTATCGATTCAACAGCGACAGTGGCAAAACGAACATGATATTATAGTCGCGATGTTGTCCTTGGTTGTATACCTGCGCCCAAGTGGCACGCGTTTGTACCGCTATTGTCGCGATGTAGCATCGATATTGTGCTTTTGAAGCTGCAGGTGCTACGGCATCCCCCGGTTTTGACCCGATGTCGGCCGCAACAATCCCCTGTAAATAGATACACAGTAGATACTCAATCGTTTATGTAGCGCGTTGTCCATGCAACTAAGCGGCAAAAGTAGAGATACGGTCGCGTGTTAACAAAAACGCGCCACTGTAATTCTGCCAAATTCACCCTTGGCGACTTTTAATATCGACGTAGCATATGTAGTGCAAGACTTTTATATCTATCGCGTTTAAACATGAGTATTCAAAACTAAAGAAACCTGGCTCCTTGGATACGTGTTCTAACCCACCTGAGAATAGTAGTAAGTTAGTCGAACTACCGAGAACTAAGTTTAACAAAGCCGGTATCAGCGGCGACTAGAGTAAAGTATTACGAGAACTTGCTGCAAATATATTAGCAGCGATTCGAACTTTGGATACAGGTTTTTAAAATATAAATAGAGTAATATTTTGATTTTTACATTTCTGTACGATTTTAAATTTTTTATGTGTTGTACATGTCACAAACACAGAATAGATACAGAATAACTTATAAAATTCACTTATTCGCCTAAGTAGAAACCAAACTTAGATCACCGTGATAAGCAAATCAGCATAATTTATTGCAATTGTTATTATAAGGTATATATTTCACGTGTGCCTACTGTACCTACATTATGACTGATACTATTTTAATAGCTTTGCTAATCCGAGTGGCTGGCAGTGGTTGGATGCGACGGGCTGGAGATCGAGCTCTGTAGCGTGCTATTGGAGAGACCTATGTCCAGCAGTGAACGGAAATAGGCTGATAATGATGATGATAGTCTGCAAATCGAAAACAAATTACAAATCAATTAGTGTTATCTTAATGATGGAGATTAGAAAACTAATGAGATGGGGAGATAATAGGATGAAACAAATTAAAGAGTACGTGTTTTATTGCTAAGAAATGTTAAAAGTATTTAAAAAAATAATTAAGAATAAATGAAACTACAAATTATATAATAGAAAGTTATAAGACTCAACAATAAAACTGAATATAATCAAAACGGGAACTCTGATAGTCGATAATAAAACGTTTCAGCTATCAATTATCAACAAAATGTATTTCGGAAACGCCGCTAGTATTTATAAATGGATGAAACTTAAACATTTATCTCATTCCGATGAAAATATGAAATACGTGTACATGCATTTTATCAGCGGAACTCGTTTCATTATAAATTTAATCTAGATACCTTATTATATACTACTTGTGGATCCAGGCTCCGCTTATTTTTTCAGGTATTTATCAACATCGATCCATGTTATGTTTTTCATATTTAAGACAAGGAATCGTTGTATTCAAAAAATACAACGTTGGTTACCTGGTATGCTACCCCTGTAGCATAACATTTTAAATGGTTTCGTATCAGACCTGCCATAACTGTCCTCTGACATTGTAATCTGTCATCTGTCAACTGTCACCTGGCACGCTGCCGCACTGTCAGGCAATATTTAAAAAAAAAAAATTTTTGTTGTTTATTATTTTATGTTGTTTATTATTAATTGTTGTTTATTATTTATTGTTGTATTATTAAACAAGCGCTCATAAAATAAAATAAATTAATTAAAACTTAACACTAAAACTGCACATAAACACTGCAT
>DWDT01002249.1:0-14074 GCA_018245595.1 Microceris scylla | reverse complement strand
TTGTAATTGTAGGTTGAAAAAAAAAGTACGTGTAGTTCTTGATTTTTTACTTTGCAATTTAGTTTTAGTTTTTTACGCAAAGGGTTGGCAACGGTTGGATGCGAAGAGCTGAAGATCAAGCTCAGTGGCGTACTATTGGAGAGGCCTATGTCCAGCAATGGACGGAAATAGACTACTGATGATGATGATGAATTCCATCTACCGAAAAATAAATTCTGTCCAATGTGTAATATAGTACAATATTGGGTTTATTGATAAAATAATTAACCAATATTATTTTTACGGATACACTACTACATACATATGTATGTATATCAAGGTTATGATTACACCCCATTGTTCCACTGTCGAAACTAAGCCTCTTCTAAGATGTGGCACCACGCTCTCTCCTTCGCGATTTCATAAATCGAAATACGCTAACTAAAATACAAGCTATATTAGAGTTGAGCAAGAGACCTCAATTTAGTAAATCACTTGTATTTATAATTCATAAGTGTAAAATCATTGTACATTCGTAATTTTCTACATGTTCACTTAAATTATTCATACCACTCCGCTTTTTGCATGTATTTTCTATGTTTAAAGCTTTGTCGGTTTCGTTAGAGTAACTTCTGATATATTCACATACAAAATGATATTATTTTTTTTTAATACTTAAATATTCGGCAGAAAAATTGTTGGCATTAGGTATTCTCAGCCAGACGACGCCAGAGACGTGGCATAGTGATGTAATGGTTAAAATTTATCTCGAATTATGTATATGTATAGCAATGATGCGGCGTGGGTCGATAGCCATCGCTGGCGGCGGCGAGCCCCTGATCGTGGTTGAAGAAAGTGGTGTGGAAGAAGCGGAATGCTCCTACCGCTCGTCCACGCCTGCTCGAGGCATGTCCGTGGATACGGAGTCGCCGCCGGATCCATATCATCTGTCGCCCTGGCGAGACACCCGCAAGCACTCTCTGCCTACACCGTCTTGCACTACTGGACCGACAGCCAGCCAGGCCAGTATTTTAGGAAATCTCATTATATACTTCAATGAGTTACATTATTGCAATTTTATTTCATAGAATTTCTCTTGCACTTTAATGATAAGGATATAAGCCTTAAGTCGTTTGTAGGTACTATCCGTTACTGCACTATAGAGGTACAATAAACATCCAGTATGATTTGTCCTGCAATGAGCTCTTTCTTTTTATACTTAGGTTCGTAGGCTCTCCGAGCGAGGTGAAGGTGCTGTTCGCGAAGCTCGTGAAGCAGCGTTCTTGGCTACCCTGAGCCAAGCACCACCCCAGCCAGGTGGTCGAAGGTAATAGATAATTTTTATAAAAAATTATTCGTTTTCGTATTCGTGACAATCAGGCAAAAAGCCCATCTGAAAATTTTTGATCGCCCTCACTATGTAAATTTGCAAAACCCAAGGAGACGTCAGTACGATGCCAGCTTCGAAGGGAACCTCTCTTAGCGCCTTTCTTGAGGAGCCCCATATGTCCTTTGTGCTTTTTTCGACATCTCCTTACTACATGTTTTTTCAGACATTCCGTGGTGACAATATCACGCGTCCCCCAAGCACTCTTCGGGCGAGGCCGCCGTGAATCTATTGCTGCCTTTCCAGCCCTGGGACGCCGTCGAGATTCAGGTGCCACCAAATGTACGTATTTAACCATTAATTTATCAATGAATAATTATAGTAATGTTTACTTCACTGGTATGGCTCTGTATAGAAACAGATAGAGTATTTACAGATTTAAAAAAACTTTACACATTCTTACAAAATAGAAAAACTTTTGTTCAATAATTTTTGTATAAAGAAGGTAAATACTTAGTTCAATTACTGTAACAAATACTTGAAAGGAAATATCTAAATCTAGTTGAACAGGTGGCGAGTGTAATTACGAGTACCTGCATGTTTGAGCCAAGCAAATAATCTATTCCAGGGCCGCCGGCCACCGATACACTTGGGAGTAGCCACAACCTACAACTCGATATTATGGATGATATTGTTCAAGCTCGCAAAGTGCGCATGCGTCTTTGGAACACGTCTAATGAGCGGGTGTGCGAAGTCCAACCGCTCGATGAACGATCCCCCATAAGCGGTTCTGTGAGGTACACTAACCGAGGACGCAGGCACTCCGACTTCGTTGGATCTCCGTTACCACCTATTCCTGCACGCAGACGCGCGTCTGAGATGCCACCGCCGCCACCCATTCCACCTCGTACCGGAGCTGGTGTTGTTTGCACTGATACAGATCTCCGGCTGATGCTCAACAACCTTACGTCGTCGGCCACAGAAATTGATAGCTGCGGAAATCCCGAGCGCGTCAAACGTTTCGCAGACATGCGTTCCAACAGTTTTGATGCGTCTACAATGCGCGAGAAGCTTGCGGATTCCGGAACAACTTGGTTCACGCGTCGCCATCAGACTCTAGCAAGTAAAAAGAAGGATAATGAGCCCAAAAAAACTAAAGTAACATTTGCTCCTGATTCGAAACAAGCGCCAGGGGAAGCTGCAGCTGTTGTGTGGGATAAGCCATCCGGTTCTGTTGTGGATGCGAGTGCACTTGGAAGTGCGATCGAAGTCTTTCTTCGCAGGAGTAGCGCGGTCGATCCTGGGCCCTCGACATCTGGGTTAAGCACGGTTAAAGAGACAACTGTGACCGTCGTAGGTGAAACACGACCGAAGACAAAAGACATTCCAAGCACAAGCCGTTCATCGAACCGCAATGACAAGGAGCGCTGGTATGGAAGCAGGCCCGAAGAAGAAGAAAATGCCGAGGGTTGCGACGCGTCTCTTTGCTCTTCAATAAAAGACCTTTTCGTGTAGAAGCCAGGCTGTATCTTATATAAATTACTTAGTTGTCATGTACAGATATATTCCGAATATATGACGGATCAGAGTAGTGCGTGGTGCCGTTGAGGCGTACCATCGCGGCATCGGCTCCTCTCGGTATACCTTACTTCGTGAATCTTTTAATGTGATAGGCTGTGCGCAGGCGCCGGCCGTACGAGTCGACTCGCGGCCGGCGCTGTTCTGTGTAAAATTATTTTTAGAGTAAATTCTATTTTCATTGTAAAGTTTTAAATATTAGTAATCAGAATATTAACTTATTGTTAGATAGAGAATTGTAAGTACTCGTATTTGTGATCGATGGGCGCGCGTTTTCCACGCCGCACTCCTGTCCGGTCTCCCCCCGTGCGCCCGATCTCCCCCGGCCCTGTCTTGTCGAAAATCTGTGTCTTGTAATGTTATCATTAACGCAATTTGTCTTTATTATATAGCAGAAAATTATGGAAGAGTGGTTGGGAGAAACGTACGCTTAATAGACGAAGGCGACTCTCAGTCGCCTTTTATCAATAAAGTTTTTATCGATGTTCTTTGATAATTTTATTTCATCTTCACCCTTTTCCCACAGATACGTAAGGAAAATAATTTACAATGTTTATATTCAGTTCAAATTCATCAGTTTAAACAAACTAACAAGAATTGCATTAAAACATACTTTCACGTATAAAATAAAAATCACACACAATCAACCTACATACATAGTACTGAACGGAACTAAGGTAAATAACACATATTAAGATATTATTTATTTAACGTTCTGCAATAACTAAATTATATACACTTCACACAAAAGATACTGAAAAATCTTTTTAATGACCATAATTGTTCAGAAAACTGCGTATTATATCTTATACCTCACGCTCTTTTCATAAAATAGCAATAACAATATTTTCTTTGTAATCGAATATTATAGAATAAAATTCAATACCTCTCTATCCTTGTACTATAGATTATTGAAAATATACATCATAAAATTCTATTTGTGAACGTTTTACGACAACTTTCCTAATAGCGCCACGTTTTCAGGAGAGCTGAACTTTTTGTTTCACGCGTACGAATTAATAAATGTTTGCGAACTTTTCTATAACGGAAAATTACTTTTTTATAACCGTACTTAATTTTAATTTATAAATTGGTAAATTTTTTTTCTCTCTCATGTAATTAACATGTTTTTGTTTTTTTTTTTCTCTCTTCATGTAGTTAACAGAGAACATAATTTCATACCCTGTAAGTTGGAGTTAGAAGCAATAGAAAAAACATGTGGTCGTAAACATTTAAAATCATTAACTTTAACACTTAACCCGTCAAATGAGATTTAAATCTAAATTACAAAAATTAAAATCAAACTTAACACCGTCTGTTGACCAAAGGATGTGCGAGATCCGAAACTGTCTAACTTTGAGGAATATAACTTTAGCAATTAACGGTGCTTGTTTAAATACCACTATATTTGCTTTGTTAAGTTGATCTTCAGTAATAACAATATTATTTAACCTCGGCACGATAATAACTTTTTTTATAGGGTATTTGAATAGGGTATTTTATTAAACCATTTTTAATTATTTACACATTCTACCTTGTTCTTATTTTAAACTTAACAAATACTTATAGGTGAACAAAAACATGTTCGGAAGTTCTCTTTGTTCTTTATGATTACAGTTTCAAAAGTAACCATGATTTGATTTTTATCGCTATCGCCTTTAGTTCGTCGTCATTAAAAATCATTTAAATATGACAGCATGTAACTTCACGCCTGTAATCCCCGAAGAGGTAGGCAGAGGAGTGCAGAACACTCCCACGTTTCACCGGTTACATTTACGTCCCACTATGGAATAGATGGTGAGCCTATTGCCATGCATCGGGCACACATCCAGACTCCGAACAACTACTAGAAAATCTAAATTAGAAAATTTTGTACCAACCAACACGACCACCGAGGGTATCATAAATTACCCTTTTTAATTTATGATAAAGTATAATTTTTACATTACATGATCTCTTAGCAAAATATAATAAATACACTTTACTAAAATAAAATAATGTCGGACTGTCGAAATTGAAACTTAACTATCTTGGGCGAATCAAAGTTTAGAAGTAATATTTCAAAGTTACAACGCCAACTTTTGCAATTACTCGGCACTTTACTCATAGAAGAAAGTATAAGTTTAACTACTTTACACGAATAAAATGGCCAAAATAAATCGTACTGCAACTAAACTCCGAGCTTTGTTATATATTATTATTTATTATATACAAAAGAGAGAGATACATGATACAGAAGTGTAAACTAATCTAAACGATAATTATTGTCACGGCTCTAATAAGAAAGATGGGTTGGAACAAGTGTTGAAAATATTTATTAAATTCCATATAAATATTTACTCTATACACTTTTCGTTTCTTCCTGCGTAATAATATGTATACGGTTTCGTTGGTCTAGTGATTGCAAGCGTGACTGCTGAGGAAGAGATCCTGGTTTTAGTCTCTAGGTCGCGAAAAATATTATTGGATTTTTCTAATATGAAATTCCCAGTAGTAGCATGAAGTCAGCATTTGTGCCCGGTGAATGGCAATAGACTCACCATCCATTCCATGGGACGTGTAGCGTAACTGGTAAAACGTGGAATAGTATTATACTCTTCTGCTTATGTCTTTGAGAAAATAGAGTCATGATGTTACCCGTATGCGATATGTACCAATGTGTTACAACCCTATCAATTCAAACCGTAAATCACACATTTTTCACATCCTCGCATCTCATGTCATCTTGACATGAAATCGTGCGTAAAATGTAGTTTAATATTTGTAATATATTTTACAATATTCCCGACACTTTTTACTTCGAATTTTAAACTTTAAAACGACAGCAAAACCGTACCGACACAATATTAATGTTTTAAGTTACCAGACCGACATCTCTAAACAATGACTTGCATAATAAATAAGGTGAACTGCAAGTTCCTTCCAACTTAAGTGCCTGTACAGAAGCTTTTAAATGAACAGTTTAAAAAGAAATGTCGTCAAGAGACGTGTTACTTTACGGAGTCTACGGCTTACAGTTTTAAAGGCTAATATTTCTTTTTACTTTTTATTACAACGCATTTATTTTAAGATATTTAAACGATAATCGACTGAGTATAAAAAACTCAAGGACCGTCACATAATCTTTTAGACAGGAAATATATAACGATAGAATTCCAACTTTATTTCTGAGATAGATATGAGTACATTGATGTGTGATGTATTTGACATAAATTTTGCTTTTCGTAAAATATTAGTTTTATTATTATGAGAATTACCATGTGCTTGAACAAAGTAGCACATTCTGTATTACGATTAGTTTCGAGTTTAAAGCTTTTTATAAAGGCATGAAAAACAGACAAAAACTATTATACAAGGCTTTTCATTTTACTTTTCTCGAATATTTATAATTTTTACCTGGAATTCATTTTTTTACAGTTTTAAAAGGAAAACACACCATTACGTAAGCTAGCAGTTGTTATGAATCTATGATACAGAGTTATCAATAGAAATACACTACTTTTGCAATAAGAAAAAATGATAAATGAATTATGGGCACCCAGTTATTTTATCAATGGCACAAATTTAAAACTGCACAGAAAAACTTAAATTTTAGAGCTTTCTAAAATTGATATCAATTGGTCACAATAAATTCGTAGCCGGTTACAAAACCATTCTGTTTGGACATTTTACCTTCATTCCTGTGGTTCTTGTATATGGTAAATAAATATTCGAATTTCGAAATATTACTCCACCCCAACTCATTTTACCGGCCTCGTGCGCTCCACACTCTCGTTTTTATATCAGTTTATATTAAAAATACTCGAGCCTCGTACCTACCACGCAGATTATTTTCACTCCATCGACGATGAAAATAAAACCTTCCACACAAAAGAATTCCCTTTTTATCGATTTACCTTCCTACGTCATAGTATTAACAGTCGAACGAAATTACTTTAAGCAAAGAACGAGACATGATTCTAGTATATTACTGAATGCTTACCTTAAATTTATGTCCCGTTTCTGGCCACTGGAGCCTCCAAAAACTGGTGGATTGTTTATAATAAGAACTTAAAGCAAGAATGAAGTTTCACAAAGATGATTACAATGGATAAAAGGCCCATACATTCTTCCAAAACAATGATGCGCAAAATATATTTTTCTTTATACGATTAACAACGCTTGATGAGTATAAACATAATATTTTACATATAATAATTTGCAATATGCTGATGGGTTATGATATCAGTGTAAATTTTGCAAGCACTCGAAGTCAGCATTTCCGTAGTTAGAGATCCAATCAGTATTCCCGTTCAGTACTAAATTAGATCCTTACGCTTGTCTTCTGCCAAAACTTCTTTATAGAGAATGATGTTGTATACTAATACTAAGCAACGGTTTTTTTTGACTTGAGACGATTAGTCTTTCACTAAAATTTGATTTTTTATTTTTGATAGCTATGCCAATACGTAACATCACGCTTCTATCAACCCCAAAAGGTAGACAGAGTCTTGTAGTACACTCTCACCTTTCATCAGTTACATTTTCGGCCCGACCAATTTCGGACGCAAATTTTTTAGTGGCTGCATGCGACTTGGAACTTATTCCTCCACGCTGCTCACGTACGAAATGGCGGAGCTACGGTTATCAAGTCTCCGATGCGTTTCAACGAAATGTACATTACGATAACAAATGGAACCATTTTCTTAACCCCAATGAGCACGCAAGCACTTAAAAATTTGTCGCCAACAATCACCCATGCAAATACTGACTACGTCTGGCATTATTTAAATTAATTAGTCGCTCGCAATTTACAACCACACCATGCATCACAATTTATCAAAATATACAAAGTGATGGACAGAGTATTGAATACCGTGTAACAATATACATAATATGTACATTCCTTATCGTAGATGCTGTTACGAGCAAATTTATCGGGGTAACGGTGCATATACACATATCCCACCAATCCTCATGCATAAGCTAATAGCATATTACTAAATGCTAGCTCAACCGAAACCTAATTGCATTGTACACTCTCCATAATAATATTAGAACCGAAATACGATGCTACGTCGTAGACCGTAGTGACGTAGTTCCGTAGCGCTACGCCGCCGGAGGCTTGTAACCGGATTACCTGAACGAGAAAACGACAGGCTACCAACAATTTACTCGCTATACGGCCAAATGAGATTAAAGGAACGTTTCTTCTCCATTGCTCGGACACCGTAAATAGCATGATACTAACCATCACATAACCTAATGTATATAAAAATATAAATTATTGTTATGTAATATTTTTACCACTACAATCATAAAAGGGCGTGCTATATATGTAATGTATTTACATACATATGTATATGTGTGTACATACCCAGTTAATAGAGTGGTAAATTAAATTTAAAAGCAATTTTATCACCATCGTAAATAACGGCTTAAACTTAAACCTAGCAAATTGTAGACGTTATTATATATACTATTTAAAACGAAATAATTCGAGAATATATAGTTATAATAATGCTGATTTCTCAACCTACTGTCAACATTTAATTGTCTTATGTATTATTGATTTTGTAACTAGTTTTGAGGATATAACAGCTGTGGTAACACTATCATCGATAGTCAACGAAAAGATCTTAAATAACCAGATTGTAAAGTGACATGAGGAACTAAATAGTATGTATATCCTCAAACGAAGAAACCGAGGTACAGGTTTTCCTTCGACGGAAATCCCTTACATTCAACGCGCATTTTGAAATATCTTGAAGAAGTTTTTAATTACTTTAATATATTTATACCTCGCGGAATCGTGGAACGTGAGCCGCGTGCGGCTGCCAATTTCGTAACGAAAAAGTAACGGACTAAATATCCTTCTCCGCAAGTTTTGAAATCAAACCTTAGAAGTTTTGAAACTGAAACTTGATTGATGTTTATATTAAAAATTTCTACTTAAGCAACTGGTTTATAGCTTCCATTAAAATCATTGATTACCCAATGAATTGTTTTATGTAATAGATACTAAATTTTAACTTCATTAGTTTAAATTTGAAATCAATACCATAAAAATATGTAAAGATTACCATGTGCGGTTTTCTCACATTAATCTTAGAAATATGTAGGTATTTCTAAAACTGAATATCATTATGCCAGTCATACGATGTTCATTTGAAATTATATATTGAAGTTGGAAAAACTTAAAACTACTATAAACCGGGGGCTTTCCTTAAGCCACTGCATACGGTATTGACCATATTAATAGTACACTGACTTTATAGATAGTACAGTGAACCAAACACTTGGATCTATGCTCGGTATATGACAATAGGTTCAGTACCGTGGAACTTAAACGCAACTGGTGAAACGTGGAGGTGTATATTACCCCTTTGCCTAACCCTTCAGGGACTACAAGCGTGATGCTATGTTTAAAATTCAATTAATATATAAATGTATTGAATACCAATTATCACACATTATTTGTTAGCTGAAGTTTATACAACTAACTAGCTCGCCCACCTGCGACTGAATCGATTAATATATTATATTAGCAGTGCCAGCGGTGTACCGGTGTCTACATATCATTGTCGTAACTATTGTTCAAACATATGGCATACCTCTTGGCTTAACCAAAGGCGCTCACGCTGTTAAATAAACATGAATTTTGTCACTGGTTTTATATTCTCAATTACTGTTTCATCACACTTTATTATAACATTTATCACTATCATTATCGCCTTCTTCATTATATCATCTTTCATTGGTCCAATGTCAAAAACAAGCGTCTCTGTCCAGATGCTGCACAATAGTCGCTCCTCCACGAACTAGAACCAGTCGTCACATAAGCTTAGAAGCTTAGAAGCGTTTTGGTATACGATATTATCTGTCTATCTCTTAAAGGACCTAGCGTGACGATATAATAACAACAAGAGTATTAATAATAATAAAAAATCACCATGCTCAATTCATATAAAATATACTGAAACTTTGTATATTTTAGGAAAACTTTCAACATACACAACACACGTGTCACAAATTGGCCTGAAATATTTTGAAGTACTTCGGGAACAAACTCTGCGAATTGACAGATCGCGTGTGTTTGTGAACGTTATTTGTATTCAAGGCAGTTTCCGCGCGAACAAAAACATGTAGTGGGCGTAAGCGATAGGCTCCGGAAACTATTTGTTCCTGTTTCAATTGAAATAACGGACGTACGACGTACACATGGGCACAAACGTAATGAAGTTTTATCCTACCTTCGGACAAATATAATCAAAACAATATAAAACTTAGATTGGGAGTGTGATTCCAGATTTTAGTATAAAATACATAACATCACGCCTGTAATTCACGAAGAAGTAGGCAGAGTAGTGTAGTACACTCCCACGTTTCACCAATATATAAGATATAAAACTTAAAGGATGTATATGATGGTGGCTTTTATATTGATATTTGTGGTTATTTCTGGCAATTTGGCAGATACCAGGCATGTCTTTAATCAAGTTAATAATTAGTTGCGAATTAATTATATTGCTAATATTTACATTAATTAATATCTTATAATTATGTGCCCTTCATTAAGTGTAAGTACCTACTGAACATTTAATAATTTTTATCTCAAACCCTAATTATTCTGACATACGAGTATGTCTCAAATGCAAATATATTAAGTAAATTTGATGATACAAAACTGACGTGTAAGATAGGTATTTATTGTAAGAAAATATCCTAAAAAAATAATTGAAATATCTTCCTTTTCCCTATTTTATTGTCTTAGCCTCACGGAAGTATCCACATATATCAAAAAGATAATAATACAATCTAATCAGAAGATATGCGACTTAGACACTCAACCTATTCAATATACAACGATTTTTTAAATCGAAATAAAAATGTAATAGTTTCAATTAAATTATTTGAATTAAAATTAAAGTGGTGACCATTCATCCTAATCTTTGAAATGGAAATGATTTATTTCAATCTGTACAGAAGTAAATTCACGAAGTGGATTAGAATCAAAGACATGAAAAAGCTAGTGAATCACAAACTGGCGATTGAAAGTACCTGAGGTAACAGAAAACCGATAAAATCCGGAAAATCCAACGTCCAACGCTCGCAATTCAATAAATGCCGTCAAAATTGCAATACGGTTGGTAATTGAAGAATGTCTACCACAGGCATGTACGTATAGTATATGTAACAAACAGTCATGCACAATTGCAATATGCAGCATATTCTGTAAAATTTGTGCTGCTTCTAACGGTTTTTAAAAAGAGGATAAAGAAGAACTGAATACTCCAACAAATCACATTGGAAAAAAATGCTGTGCAGGAATTCAGCAGGTGAAAAGAAAAAGCAGAAATACAGGCTATCTTATGTGAATGCCGAAATAAATGCCATATTGGTAAACAAATATAAACTGAACATTTTACATAAAATATAATATACATATGTGTCGCCTACAATATAATATTGTACAATTGTTTGAAAAAAGAAAACTTTTAAAAGTTCAGAGGACAATTGTAACTAATAGTTTTTTGCATAGTAGATATCCGTAGCAAGGAAAGTAATAAAAACTTCTCAACAACGAACCAACAATGTTCGCAACGAGATTTTCAATTGGAATTTACGAGAAAACTTACAATATATTTGTTCGTTCGAAACGTTTCCGTAAATACGAGAACGGTTCGCATCGAGTTAGCGCAACTTGTTTATATTAGCAAATCAACTATCACAACAATCGAATAATCCACAAAAATGGTTGCAAACCTTATAGTAAGATACATCTGAGTTTTATGACTACCATCAAACCTTTATGGTTTCAGTGTTGGATATAAAAATCAATGCTAACTTTACGATAAGACGTTTCTGAGTTTTATCATCATCATTATCAAACTTATGTTGTGTCACGTTTTATGCAGATCTCATCTTGGAATGAGAAAGGTTAAGGCCATAATCTACCAAGCTGACCAATTGCGGGTTAGCGACTTGTTTCTGAGTAGATATATAGAATTGTAGATAGAACAGCGAATTCATCAAAAATCATCAAATCATTCAAAAACAATCACCAGCGAAGAAAAACAACATACATCAGTTTTGAAATTAAATTGTTATTAGCATAAGCCAAAATTATGTTCAAACACGAACTGAGAATACCATAATGAGATGGTTATGGATTTGATTTGAGTATTTACGAGTACCTTCATATGGACATACAAACATACATATGTACGTATATACCAACCTCATTTTTCAGAATTCACCGCGAACAAAGGCACGAATTGCAACCCATTGTCTCCTGTTACCTTGTTAACTTTCAAATATATTTCCAATCCGTTGCTCGTAACTCCATTCCGGTTGTACAAGTCAAATCGTTAGAGCTTTAATGATATGTTAGATATAATAACAAAATGTAGGATCAGACAAAGGAACTGTATCTGAAGATATCTTTGATATCTAGACCTAACCAGCAAATCAAGATGTTTCGTGGCGATCTTGATGAATTTACTGCCTCCAACGGAAAATAGTACTCCCTTGTTTGACCAGTAACATTGTACGTCGCATGGAATTTCGCGCAAATTCGCGCAAAACTCTAGTTAGATCCGATAATAATTTCAAGTAAGAAAAATGTAATAATTCGCTGATGTTTATCAATGAAAATAGAGTTTGTTAAAAAATTAATAGAAAAGTGATTTTATCAAAGACGGATAAAAGCCTAGAAAATATTTCTTTACGCTCAATATTTAGGAGTTCGGACACGAGTCCCAAATACCAACATAGTTCGCGAAACTCGTTTGTATTCATGGCGGACCGCTGCCGCCGGTAAAAAAAGCTTAAAAACCAAAGCGATTGTTTCTCTAATTCAGAGCGCAATAAAACACGGAGAGAAAGAACAAAGCTATTAAAACTTCCAAATGTTTACGAATTAACAGTTCTAGTTTTGAAGGTAACGTCGTTTGAAGTAGTATTTTCAATTCCAAAAGTTTGCGTGAAATCAGTTCGAACTTGAATAACGAAATACGAACCGACATTAGTTATTGATGTTTCGCCGGAAGGGACAGGTACGCCTTAGCGTCATTCCAATTGGAATACCTCAAGCGAAATCTTGATAGCCGAATTGGCAGCCATTAGGGCATGATATTCATTTTTTATGTTAATATTACAGACGCTCTCAGTGAATCAAAATCAGATTGATGCGTTGGTTACTGTCAATTAATTTTATAGACAGTGATAATCAAATATTACGCCTAAATTATTATTTAGTGAGCTAGTAAGTGCTCAAAACAAAAGTAATTATCTTTCTAATTGTTATTTTAACCAAATGGTGATCACGGTTAAAAGTATATTCGGTAAGTTGAAGTTAATGATGAAGCCAAGTTTAATGTTCCAAGTTCACAAAGTGACGGTAAGTTTATAAATTGGATAGACTGGTTCCTACCTCATAATTATTAGTAACATATATGTTTTTAAATTGTTCTTACATAAAATTCAACATAACTATAGAACAATTTAGATTCTTTTTCGATATTAAAATGTGTCAGGGATTACAGGCAAAGTGCTTATTTATAACGTCAACATCAAAGTCATAGACAAAGCTATTATTCTTCGTGTATGGTTATAATGGCGTGTCTCATTTTCGTAGATTTTGCCGAAAAAATATCAAAACATTGGTGTTCCTATTTCTGTAAAAAAACTCAATACAAGTTTGGCTTATCAAACGATCATCTGGGATCAATAGGGGATATTCAATATTAATATGTGCGAAACGGTATACACAAAGACAATAGGTTCATTAGTTTGACGGTGGTTCAATATTCAAAACAGGTTTTACTAATTATACACGTGAACATTGAGTACAACTGAAACCTTAACTTTCTACATTATATTAATTTAACGACCAAACTTTACTGGTTATTTAAATTCTATCCAGATTTATATTATAACCCAATATCACGCCGGTATTCATCAAGGAGCTAATCAGAGGAATGTAGTGCTTCCTCTTTCCACCAGTTACGTTAAATCGACTGGATTTAACATAACCGGTGACTAGTTGTGACTTCCAGTCTCGCTGCCAAGTTATTACACATGGCCCAAGGATCATATCTAAAGATTTTTATCTAAGTTTAAAGTAGTACAGTAGACTGCCTCGTTGGTCATGTTGGTTGCATGTGCGACTGCCGATCGGGAGGTCCCGGGTTCGATTCCCGGGTCGAA
>DWDT01002248.1:0-14075 GCA_018245595.1 Microceris scylla | reverse complement strand
ACAAAAAAGTGACAACATGCCTGTAAACCCCGAAGGGGTAGACAGAAGAGTGTAGTACACATCCACGTGTAACCAGTTACCATTACGTCCCATAAACCGAGCACAGATCCAGAATCCGAATCAATACTAGAAATTCTAAATTAGAGAAATCCGGTAGTACCCGACGCGGAATTTGAACCCAGGACCACCCGATCGGCATCCGCGCTTGCGACCAATCGACCAACGAGGCAGTTGTGTATAAAAAGGTTCAGCAAAAATGTTGGCATTAATTGGCAACCATGTGATAGGAGTGGCAGTTAAAATTTGTAAAGTTGATTTACCGATTAAACTATCTGTTTGATATAACAATGTCAAATTGATCTTGATCATTTAATTTTACAAACGAATATAACTTTAAAATATATGATTCGTGACTTCCTGCTTAGTCTAGCATTTATTGACCTATTTAGTTTGACGCCAAAATATTTGTATGGAAATCGAAGCAACGAACCAAATTCGGTAGTCACGCTCGCTAGCCACTGGGCCAAGGGACTATTCGATACTTTATACTATGCAAAATATCAAAGCACTTTAGTATATCCCAGTAAATATCTAGCCATAAAGTACTTGACAAGCCAGTCATGGCCACGTTCGTGACAAAACACATGGAGCGCGATCAATTATGGATTCCCTGTCGATAATTAATGTAAGTTAAACTTGGCACAAATCAAATATCTCTTTCGATGAACTAGCATTACACCTTAGTACGTTTTGTGTCTTATTTAAAAAAAAACATATATGACAAACAACACAAGCGAAGACAGAGCAATGGATTAATGGAGAAGTCTGTTCTGATCGCAGTTATTTTCACCGCGTACAGAACCAGATGAGAACAACAGCAACAGACTTTATTAATCAAGCAGATTCATTTTTATTGTATTTGCTACCGGCCATCTTAGCTTTTTGTCTTACCATTCAACAATTTTGGATTTCACAATGCTCTAAAGTAACCTAATTGATATAAGCGTTTGAACAGTTGGAATGGTATATTGTAATTTAATGTGTAAGACAAACAATATCAATATGGCAACGGATAAAATATAACCCATAAACAAAAACACTGTTTCCAAACGTAATGTGGCAGCTATGGCCATAGACAATTATAAATAAGACAGGCAAAGTACAAGATTGGTTACAGTCGTGTCCGATAACGGTGACCTTCGCGCGATGAGAGCATCAGTCTATACTGAACCGGTGCAGCGTATGAACGCAAGGCCACGTGTAATTTATCTCAGTGTAATACAACATAATGTTTGAAGTCGATAACGATGCGGTACGGTAGGTACGTTCCGTGAACATGTTCAATTTTGTATGCAATGTACGTTGCTGTATTCCATGGAGATGTTCTATTACTATTGTAACATCACGCCTGGTTCGTTACGGGCACAGTACACCGAGTATCAAATAGTCTTAGAAATATTCGTACAGGCCTGACAGGCCTTTCTACATTAATCCAAATTAGTCCATAAATCCATTATCCAAATTATCCCGGTGTATGGCAATAGGCTCACCACCTATTCCATGGGACTTAACGTAACTGGTGAAACGTGGGAGTGTTTTGCATTCCTCTGCCTACCTCTTCGGGGATTACAGGCGTTAAGTTACGTTTTACAATCCTTTCAGTTCAAAATTGGTTCCAGCAGCCTCCCTACTTGCGAGATCTGAAATGACAGTCTTCAATACAATATTCATGCATCCGGATAACTAATAGGTACTAATGGTGCATAAGTAGAACCTCCAGATTGAAACATAAATTGTTTTGATAAAAACTGATGAATTTATACAAACGATTAATTAAATTCAAATTATTAAGTCGGACTATCTGTGTGTATGTGTGCGTGTGTGCATGCATGCATGCGTGCGTGTGTGCATGCGTACGTGCGTGCATGCGTGTGTGCGCAAGTTTATATAACCATGTTATATCTATCTTGGAATTACTTGTTTAACGGAAATATATGCTTCACATTGAAATGCCTTATCCTAAGCACATACGTTTATCAGTATCGTGTCCACCTGTTATAAGTAAAGCACTTGTACAATTCAGACGACAAGACGATTTTACGAATCAACTGTTTGTTTCCACCTACGCGTTTTAGACGAAGTCGTACCCAATTTGTGCACAAAAAAAAATGGTCCTGAATCAAGAGTTTTATTACTGAGCACTCAGTAAAGTGTTTTTATTGACCTGTCCTCCGATATGCTAATCGTATATGTGTGGCGTTGATACGAATTAAAGTACAATAACACGTAAAAGTTATCATTTATAACGACAAACATTTTAAAACTGTTGAAACTACACGCTATTAACAAAAGTGGTCATTTTCATATGAAGTCCGCAACTTTAAAAATATATGCCTGAATGCCATACATTTTTCTTATTGATAATGATGTAGCTTGTAAACTGGTAATTCGTTTCGTGTATTGAACAAGTTAATACTCGTCTCAGTCGTCCTATCAGAGATGTCTCGTTCTAGTGTAAGCTTAATTAAAACGTCTTAACGCGGTATCATCGCATTGAATCATGGATTAACTTTACACTTTTGGCTCTCGGCTTGTTTTAGTACTAGTAAAACTGTTCACTTTATAATACGCTATATCTTTATGTTTTATCAGGCGACTTCGTTATGTGCTTGTCGACTAGCCGACGACAGGTTGCCAATGGGCTCGCATGAGAAAGATGTCCAGCAGTGGGCCAATACAGGTTTATGATGATTTTAATCGTTTGCTATAGTTCTGAAACAAACAAACAAACACATGTAAAACAAAACTGAGCGTTATCAGTCATCACACAAACATTTGGATCCATCGAGGACCGAATCCAGGAAGGAACCTTTGGCTTGGTAAAAAACTGGTCGGCTGTTACGTCATACGCTCGTTTCATATAATATTATGTATTTCGCCCCACTGTGCTTGTGTAATTTTGCACAATTCACACAATAGAGCTGGTTTTGTAAACTGGCCATATTTATCTTATCTTTCGTTCTGAATATTACACGCCATTCACAATACTATCGGCTTATACGCAAAATGAAAAGTAAAACATTATGGTGTGCCGCACATGTTTTTACACATGTGATTTTTTGTTAATTCGCGTTTTTTTTTTTATTTTACAAACGATTATTGCTTCCATGAACATCATAATATTTCGCAGAGAAATGTTTGACCACGGCAGACCCTATGCTAGACCGTATATAAATATCTAAATACGTCGTTTACATTGATAATTTTACATTAACACCGAATTTTTCTGTTCAATGAATAATTAACTCGATTAATGGAAGAAGGAGCCTCCCCCTGAGAACAAAATATCGACCCTTTTTAATATTGTTATATATAACCTACACATATTTTTTTCGTACGAGTATTTCTTGCCCGCATTTTAACACTACATCTTTAAATGACTATTTTGAAATCATTTGGAATTGCATATATTTTCCTATCGCCTGCATTAGCATATATTAAGAAACAAACGTTAATTGAGTAAGATTTTAAATGTTTTCGTAAATTACACGTCAGATATAATATTCCGTTTTTACCCACTTTATGTATCCAAACAATCAAACCGCAGTGCCAACAGTACGTACATTTATGTATCAAATTTTCTTCTTACAGACCCAGTACCCGTATAAGATACATCCATTTAAACACCTTGAAACTAAAGATATTTTTATACGTAACGATTTCACAATCATGACCTACGCTGTCCAGGTGTTTAGGTAACATCACCAAGCTTACAGAATTCTTGATCGCTCCATCGCTTATATTCTAAAGAAATTCCAGCTACAAAATTGAAATACCAATATGCATAAGAGTATGAGAGTACGTATAATGGAATTCATTTAACAGAAATGCACACGGAATGTCCCATATTGCAGCACTCCCCGCGCTCCAAAGTATTTTATAACTCTTCCACCGCTTCCATATGCATTCTGGCTCCAGACAGCCGCCGTTCGGTGTGAGAGATCCGCGCACATTTAGTACGTTGATCTCTTGCACCCACATAATTATCCTATATTTTGTTTCTGGGTTTATTACGACTATGTAGAGTTATGACCATAGTTATAAACACGACTCGTTCGACTATACAAGACATTATTAAATAGTAAGTGGCGTTCATTTAATGTCCAAAATATATAACAATTGTATAACTGTTATATTTATATTTTAAATATTAGTCAACATATCGTGAACTAAATTCGTAAAGCTTCGTTGTTTTAAATAAAAGCTACTCCAACATAATACTCACGATGTAATAGGGTGTTTTTTTAACCTCTCTCACATTGCTATTCGATTATAAATACTGTATTTTTTATGTGTAGATTCAGCCATTTTTACATCGCCTATGTTTTGTGTGTTGTAATTGTTATTGACATTTAAATAAACTAGTTTTATTATATGGAAAAGGTTGTGGAGAAAATTTAAATGTCACCAATCACCATCAGTTTCACGTATGTTTATTTACAAGATTAAATATACATTAAAATTCATAAAAACGATGATATCATTATATATTAAAAAATGTTTACATATTAATCGCTACACTATTCATATGATAAATTATACCGCGCGAAAAATATTCATTTATTGGAAAATATCCACTGCAACACTACGTCGGTCATTTAAACAATACCTTAAATTTCGCCCAACGGTTTATTTGCTTATAAAAAATTCAATCTACATTTGCATATGGCGCACGTTCGCCGATATCTGGAATTGCAATCTACGGGGTGGCAAGGCACCCTCCCTCCATACATATGTATATAATTCGTATAATTATCTGCTTATACGTAGAAACGAGTGGACAGCCAACATCGTAGTATTTTTTTTGTTGTTTATATAATGAGTTTTTTTTTTATTAAGCTGATCTTTTTGTGACATAAAGACGCGCAAATGCCGTGCAAAATTTATAATAGCGAACTGCGTGTTTATATTAATTGTATTAAATAAGTAAATATTTTATGTAGTCCCACACTCTGTGCAGAATGTTCGAGGCATCAGGATTATTAATAAAAGTACATGCATTTTCTTAACTAAACTTTCGTAAACAGTTACGAAAATAAGAGGATTTTTTCGTTCTTCGTAACTATTTATAATTGGTTAATGAACCTTACTATTATTAATTAGTTTAATTATTATTATCATTGGCTATTTATTAGTGGCAACTGGCGTGAGTCAAATGCAATTTCAAGAAAAGGTTAATAAATTAAACACCTTCGAGTTATTACCGGTCGGAAGCAAGATCATCTCGGACGTTCAAGGAAGGAATGAGAAGAAATAAGACCCAGAATATATACCTATATGCACACATACAAATACAACAGAAGTGCACAGAGCATCTGTGGTACTTACCATGTTATTGTAACAAGAGTACTTGGTTCTACGCGGTTTGTTTTGCATCCAAATATAACTGAACTCGTGTACGGAAGGTTAGCAGTCTGGGCTGGGCGCGCGCGCGTATTGTTTGGCTGAGATTCTGTCAGACTTTGTTACGAGCGCGGTCCACATGTACTCATATGATCTAGTGTTATGAGTATGTAAGGTCTACTTAATCGTTCTCATTCAGACTCGATTAATAGCTTCTATATTGTTTTCCTGTTTATAGAACATGAAAAGTTTGATTAAAAAAAACCGATTAAAAATAACCGATGTAATAACATCGGCAACTTTAAGTCAGTCAAACTTTTCGTAAAGTAATACAGGCCAACAGCTACTCCTGTAACTGTTGGCTCGTCGTTGGCTCATTGATTCTCCGTGATATATTTAGATCAGCCCCTTTCTAATTCAATTCAGTTCATTGTCACGAGTAAATTAACGCAATATATTAACAATGAAATTGGAATTTTTATGTTTATGTTTACCTCTATACCAGGCGTGACATTGTTTTTATGGATCTAATAAGTTAGAAAATCAATTTATTTTTCTGTTGCGCAACTATTACGCATTGTTTTTATTTACATAATAACACATTTATAAGTTAAACATCATTATCTCTATGGAGAGATTCAAAATTTAAACTGTAGAAAATAAAATCTGACAACCGCCTTGCAACGATACGGTATACAATAATATTTATAGTGAGGCTCCCAGCCCTTCTCTGGCTATTGAGATCTCGGGCGCTACCTTTCTTTACGAACCCATAGATAACTGCTACCTACATATTATCACCGTCATACGTTTAACAAAGTAAGCTTTTTCGAGGGTGTTCAGCCGAGGACAGGCGTGCCCTCTCGCGTGTAACTGTATATAAAGCCCTCAAGAGCATTCTCGTCGAGTGAACGTCATTAACCACGTACGGGGCGGCGGGTGAGAGAAGAAAAAAGGGCACTCGGTTTGTTTGTTGCTTTTTCTTCAAACGTTTCGTTTTTTTGTAGCGTACATAATTGAAAGCTTAATGCTTAGGTATACACCTAAGAAGGCCACAATTGGACGTCGTAGACTTGAATTTTTAGGCATAGTGACTTAGTACTGACTGGTATATGCTTACCTCTAAATAATAATGGGTAATTTTTCATAAGAGTATTCGCGTTTCAGTAGGCTCTGAAGTTTCAGTTGCAAGATTTGATAGTTGAATCTTTATTATTAATTCCGCTAGATAGATCCTAGAATGTATGTATATTAAAAATGTTTTCCAATCGGGATTTGTACCCGAAATTTATATTTGTTTATAAAATTTCTAGAATACATAACATTCCCTTCCACAAGTAATCTTCTATCTATTTGGGTAACGCTAAAATTACTCAAACCCTTCAGTGCACGATCGCGCTTGATGCTACCGACTTAACTAACGACTCTACTTCGTTATAATTATATGTATATTTATTTACAATTGGTTCGTTTAATACTCTGTATTATTACAATTAAAAGTGAGAAATACATATATATCTATTAAATTTTTTTTATTTTATGTTTTGGTTAATTTTTTCTATTGTATACATACATTTTCGAAAAGTCATGTTTTTGTGTATGTAGTACCGTACCGTACTAAAATTAAGATATACATTGTTTCGTTAAAAAAATATATTACAATGCGCTATGTTTTGACGCAGTCAAAGAGTTTTATAAGGAAATAGCGGGTGCGCTGACGATTTCATACCAGGCCGTACCTGGTACCTCTAGATGATCCATAAAAACCACGACCAACAGCAAACCATCTTAAGACAGCTAAGCTTTGATAGTTAAGGTCTATTATACATACTATTATTTTCAATCGCCATGGATATTCGTCTACGGTTTTCATTTAAGTAGCGGTCCTGTTATCTATTACTCAATTTGAGAAGTATTTTTAAGGTCATTTGTCTTTGAAGAATTTTATTTCGGTCAATGATTTATAAATTTTGTCCAGTGGTAAAGGAAATTTCTGCAATAGGTGGTAAAATTTGTATAATAGATAAAAAATGTTTAACAGATAAGAAATTTTTGTAAAGTAACAACAACAATATATCGTTCCATAGACAATAAGTTTTTACAGGATGAATCCGTGAAGTTGGTTCCTAATTCTTGTTAATCCATCTTATTGTTAATCTCTGTCCGGTCACCTTGTCTAGTAACATGGTAGGTTTACTGTCATCGGCTGTGGCTACCTAATAAATAATCTGAGCATGTGGAATTACAACAAGATGCAAATTGACAATTATCACAGTAAAAATTAACATCTCATTCCAAGTGTATGTATGTATGTATGCATTGTATAATACAAGCTATGCGATTTTGATGTTTAAACAGAATGTGTAATCCAGATAAAGTAGTACAAACAAAAATGAGTACAAGATGAACCATTGAAGGATGTTTTAGATCTGAAATATTCACCCTTAAATTTGAGATATTAAAGTACGCAATGTGCCATGAAAAATATTACATATAACATGCTATACGAGAAAAAATAAAATATACAAGCAACGCGAGATATCCATACATATAAATACTTGTTTACCTATTTTTTAACCGTGACCCTATAACATCACTTATATTTATTTACAATACTGTGTTATATAAATAAATTTCTTCTCGTCTCGGCTGTGTCCACTAACGGGTACGGCCGGTGACACCCGTAAACAAAGTAATTATCTAGTAGATTATGGTTGCATTTATGTATCGCTCTATAGATCTGTTAAAGGGCCGTGGGAATCTCACAGAACTGTCCATTTCGTACTTGGAATTATGCGACGGTAATGAAGCAGGAAATAAACAGTCCCACTGACGGTGATAACTTGCTATATCAGAGCATTATATTGTGTTTGTGTATCTGACAAGGGGCAATTTGCTTCCGAGACAGAACATAGTTCTGAACATCTGATTGAATGAATGAGGAGACCAAAAATAGTTTGTAATGAAGTGCTGTTTCCTAAATCGATAAGTAGGTACATAATGAAAAATAATAGCTAGCTTTGATAGTCCTGCTTATTTAGTGGTATCATCACTTAACGATGCTAGCTAGCGCCGCCATAGCGCAAAGTGACAGAAGAAGAATGTGGTGCAGGGGGATTGTTTCTAGAAATCCTACTTATATTAATTAATTCTCATCTCATTCTTTTCATTGGTGATACTTTGAGCTTCAAAAAGTACTTAATAATTAAAGATGCGATAATTAAAAATGCGAAATCCACCTAATTAAATATGTATATCTTGCACGAGCAGCTTGTACCGTTGTTAGTGGTAAATAATTATAGTTTTTTTAAGGGATCCGAAGGTGAGTCTACTGCGTTGAATATGTTCGCCACGAGACTGCACCGAGCAGACGTCGTAAAAACATAATGTAAATCAAGATTATTATAATTTCATCTGTTAACCGATCGCATCTAAGGCCGTGGGAAAATACTATACGTAGTAAATTGTGGTGTTATTCTTAGAACGGACCGTTTTTTACCTAGAACCGAGCACCGTCACCCCGCGATTTACGTGTATTTCAAAGCGACTACACGCATTTTCTATGACGTTCCGACAATAATAGCTTTTATGCAATCGATTAACGAGCGTATGTTAAACGTGTCGGTATGCGCTATTAAAAAGCCAGTATATTTATATTAACTGGATTCTTTATCTAATTTACACGGTCAGTGCAATAGCCGCGGGCTCATGTGAACGAGAAAATCCTCATTTCTGAATTTTGATCGTCTTATGTTATGTTTGGCGACTGGCCTTTACATATGTTCAATAGGTAGTGACCATGACTTCAAAGTTGGACATTTCGGACTCTATAACTCAGCTAACACAACTATTTGCGTGATTATTTAAACTGGTATAAATGTCTAAAACTGTCTATATATACTTAAATGTAAAAATATCAGCTGTCTGATCACCTTAGTACAATTTCTGCCCAGTTTGAGATCATATCGACGCGGGAGCGGTTCTAAGATATTATTATTAATGTTAGTGAGGCATACGTCCTCAGAGTCGTGTACAAATGCTCGGGCCTCGCTCGCAATCGGTCAGCTGAGCGGCGCGCTCGCCCGCCGACGTCACAGATAAGCATAACAAATTGTCACTATTAAACTATACTGCAATGAAATTTACTGCGCCAAATACGATACATGTTTCGTTTATATAACCTATTATATTTAAATTGTCTAGGTTTATATTAAATATGGAATGAGTACTAGATATTTCTATCTCTACAGACCTGACGTGCTTCTTCTGTATTCATCACCCTCTTCAGATACTATAATTAAATGTGTAGTGGGTATACGATATTATAAATGCAATATACATTTTAGTAAAGTATGTTCGTAATTATAATGCTAGTAACATTTTTTCATATAATATATTATGTACTATAGAATAAAATAATTAACAACTTTATTATTGTAAAAGAATAAGTAATCGCTACATGATATGAAATTGTAAAAGTATCCCTTGAATCATAGTAATATAAACGTTCAATTACTATCATTTAATGTACATAGAAGTGAATGAGCAAGCAAGCAGCAATAAATTGAACAGTGCCAAAACACGAGTGGTCAACGTTTCGGGGTAACGATGACCAACGTGACTCAACGTGTATCTCGTCGATCTGGTGCGTGATTCATTCACCATCTGACTTTCTATTCGGATGCTGACTGGACGTGTGATAGGTGATCAACTTCATACAGATAGATATGTTTGTGACGCCAACTTTTACAATACTCTGTAGCAAAAGGTATTAAGCGGCAGATCCTAGCAACATGATAAATGTGAAAGTGTACTTGTTATTATGTGATTCTTTTACATAGCATTCATCATTATTATCATCAGTTTATCTCAGTCCACTGCTGGACATAGGTCTTCCCAATGAGCGCCATCGCGCCCTGTCCTCGGCTTGTCATTATTATTAACTTGTAATTATTTCTATTAAAATTATTGTTATCGATTTAAAATGTATGTTTAAAATGTTAATAAGCGCGCCGTATCCGCTTGCGACTGTAGGTACACGATCTTTGTAATTAAATTAAATAATACCTATCAGTATTTGTTCTATGTTGATAAACTTGGTTTATAAATACACTGATCTGTTTTTGGTATGATTGGCTATGGAAGATAGTATTGTCTCTGCGAAAACAAAGAAGCGCAGATCATTTAGTATACTTATTTATAAATATCAACTCCCACAGGAGTCAAGACCGCGGATAAGGGCCATATAATTATATAATTACGTTTATAATATGTAGTATGGAAAAAACTTTCAAATTACTTCTGGAGCGTCGGTCTTTTCAAAAAGTATGTGGTTGAGTAAAACCGAGTGCATTCGTTCTTCATTCGGGTAACTGTTAGAGAATATTTTTCATAAACTTCTTTCGTGTTTTCCAGGGTAGACAGATTGAGCGATGGATATTGTTAGATAACAGGTACTAGGCTGGTACCAGTGGCCTCCGCCAGATGCGAAGTTTGGTCGGCGCAATGCACTGGTAGAATATTTATCGTGCCTATAGTCCCATGTTTTTGGTTGAATAGTTTATTGCACTTAAAATTTATAGGGTAGTTATACATTTAAAAAAAGAATCGATTCAATTTTTTTTCATTTTGCCAAATAATAATGTCTCCATTTTCGGAACTGCGAAAATATTAATGGACCTTCCGTTTTTAATGTTAATTAAGAATATGATTTTTTTTTTCAATATAACGAGCAGTTATTGAAATCGCTCAAGTATCCCTTACTACTCACCAGAATGATGGTAAACCTCATCTCTACATATTTTTACACCATCATCATCACCACCACCAATCACCTTGTACTTCCAATACGGAACACGCATATTCTATCAAAACGAGTATAGTTAAATATAGTCTGCCGCACCAGTCAATTGAGGTTATATCTGTCTACAATTTCGTAATATAAATTTGTTCTGCTATCGTTCCGTTAATTACACAAACGTTACGAATGTAAGAAAATCATTTATTTGATGTATTTAAAACAACATTAAGGCCGATATAAACTTTATTATTGTGTTCATAATACATAGAAAGTGATTGTTATAAAATAAAAAGACGCTTCCGTTTGGTACTGTAAGCAAATATAAAGGGAACAAAAGTTCCAATTCGGCCTCTGCTCGTGGACTCGGCATTGAAATATTGACAGTTCAATTCGTCGCAAAGCGAGCATCGTATCGATAAATAATAAATCTTCACATGGCTCCCCTGTCCAGGGGTAGCGTAGCGTAACCCGTTGGCTTTGACATTTGGCATATTATTGCCCTTTCGTTTTGCGACTACTCCCACATGGACAATATTGTTTTTGTGACGTTTGAAAATAAACTTATAATAATGGTAGGTAGTAGTAATATTTGTAATAAACTTAGTGTTTCTACCGTTCATCTCACGAAATTACAACCCAGCTACCAGGAGAAACTAGTGTCCAGCCAATTTCAGGCAGCACTATAATCATCTCAGCCTTTCAACATGCATCTAATATTTGTATCAAAGACAGAGAAGTCGAATTTTCATACAGTAAACACAATGCGAATCTGGAGCTGACGGCGCAGTTTCGGATTATATAGACACGGATAAACACTATGTCACCGTGACTTCCAGTTTCGCGACACCGTTCGTGGTCAGTGACCTGCCGCCAAAAACTGTACTCTTTGTGATGGCAAATATTGAACTTGCTAATATCACGGTGTGGACGAGTCGCGTGGACGGACACGTGATCATTACGCCTTTATTTAGAAGAGTTGAACGTGACTTTGTGTGTGTGTGTGCGTATGATAATACATTGCACAAGCAAAATTAAAGTTTAAACATCATAAATCAGTGTTAAAAAGCAGTGAAAAATATACATAAATTTTATAGGCAATGTTAAAATCCGGACTAAATTGTTTTAAACATTTTAACTTGTCTTTTCAGAAGTAGTGCTTCGGTTAAGCTAATCCAGTCGCTAGTGTTCTCAGTGTATATATACACCTTGTAAGTCATTCAAAAATTAATAACAGTTTGGTGCCAAATTGCTGGTTAAACGCTTACACCGCGAACCGAACGCTTACCGATGATTATTTAAATTAAATAACTTGGCGTATATCCAAAAGTACGATGCAGGAAAAGATAATTTTTGTACCTACAGTTTTAATATTCTACAATTTGGGTGATAACATGCCGGTGGAATGAAAAATAAATCGTTGATTATCCACTGAATGCCTAGTGTGTCGGAGTCGCCTTGTTTTGCGACCTTGGCCGGCGGTGCCTAGCCCGGCCAGGCACTGGCTCGCGTGTACCGAGAAATGTCACTGCATGCTATTCATTACACAATCTCGGGAGTCAATAGGTAGAATCGTGTTCTGATTTCGAGCACAGCACTAATTCAGGTCTTATCAGTTATAAAATTATCGGATTTTTTTAAACCTCCTTTCTAAAGCCTCATATCACGAACCTTCTGCGATTATATTATACAGTCGCTTGTTTTTCTACTGTACTGTTTATTCTCTTGACTTCACGCGCTGTTCCGAGTGGAGTGATATCACGAATTGTTCACGTTCCGTGTACACTGACACGATGCATGCCAGTTTTTTTGCCTTTTGACCTTAGAAGCTGGGATCTGTACACACCACTAGGTGTGTACAGATCCCTTCCTCCTTACGAATACTAATTCGTAAGGAGGAAGCGGCTAGCGTGCTTGCAATGCTTAAGATCGTTAAGATTTTTTGTAACTAGCCATATAAAAATACATCCAGGTTGCACCGCACCCCTCAAAGTAACTACTACAGGTAATATGTGTGATCACTCGTGTATTTCGTAATTCCTGGTTAGCGAGAATGTTAACGCCGCTTAATGTTCAGATAGCGCGAAACGCATCGTGTGTTAACCAGCGCCACTGTGTAGTCCAGTCTATCGGCGCGAAGGATATTGGGTATAGGATATTGCAGCGCGCTCGCATCCGGTCGCCAATGACGCCGCTGCGAAGCGATGCGATCTTGATTAGGTATTTGGCGAAGATCACGACCCATCCGGTGAATCCGGTTCTGCCGCTAATCTACTCTGTTCGAAGGTGACTGATGAGATAATACAGCAACAGATTCGTTTTGTATATATGTACATTTTAGCATTTGATAATTTGTTGTAATAATTTTGCATACTTAATTATAAGAGGTTTTATGCACATATAATACAATTTCCACCATGGATCTGCGACGACGCTAGCTAGGGTTAATCTGTCCAGCCGTAGATTTAAAGAAACTAATAATGAAGAAAAAGAAATAATTTTGAGATGTCGAAATTCAACAGAACTTAGTATCCAAAGATTAGACTACCACATATTCAAAGGTCGTAAACGTAGTGTCGAAAAAATTATAGTATATTTTTAATATTAGTTATTAATGCTCCCTATGACGGTGAAGAAAAACGTGAAGAAATTTTGCATGGTTTCTTAGAGTTCTTCAAATCGATCTCTAACGTTTGTGAAACCTTCTAACCTGTACTCAGCCAGTGTCATAGAATACGTCCTAATATTAAGCCTTCTCATTGCGACGAAACCCGTTTTCACCAGTGAGAGAAAACTTTTGATGACAATAGTAATTTATATAACTATGTCATAAATTTCCAGCGAGAGAGATTCGCGATCTCCAGAAGAAGCGGCG
>DWDT01002247.1:0-14075 GCA_018245595.1 Microceris scylla | reverse complement strand
GATATGACCCCGACGTGATTTGAACACGCAACCTTCTGATCTGGAGTCAGACGCGCTACCGTTGCGCCACGGAGTCGGTATTTGAATAATGTGAAAATTTGTATATGTATATCATTATATTTCAGAATTAAAAAAAATTGCAATATTTTTTAATATTAATTCTGTATAATAATATGTATACTACAGTACACTCATTATACATACGAATATTATGAGTCTATGAAATAAATGTAGAAACACACTCAGTGAAAAATAAGAGCAAGACCCATCTAGTGGCATTTTGACAAACTTTTCAGATGGAACACTAATAAAAATCATTATATTGTTTTTAAATTTCCTGTTAGCTCATTCATGTTAGTTTGATTATGATGTAACATTTTAAAGATCACTTGAGATTAAAATGTAGCCCTAAATAAATAAAACTAGTAAGTAAATATTACCCGCTTATACGTGACGAAAATCGCGAGTCTTAAAATAAGGAATAAATTTTTATTTTCGTATAGGAATTATGCTTAAATTTATAAATATAAGCCTCGATTTCAAAAGGTATCTTCAAAATAGCAAAATCGATTTTCTCGTTAATTATATTGTTTGTAGTTTTCGTAGGCGTTGAAATTAATAATTGTTTTAAATTTTTCTATGAAAAACTAAGAAAAGTAAATGTATGATAGAGTTACGTACGATATCTTGTGCAATACAACGCGAAAAGAGCATAAATGGACATGAAATTATAGTCGCAATAGAAAAACATTGAGCTTGTAATGCAGGCAACTGCCATCTAGCGGAAATAATGCGAAACTAAAAATGTCGAAATTTTGTTATATAAAACAGCACTTACAATTAGGTCGAATAAGAAAATGTATCATATTTTATTATTTCTCACCATTTAAGGATAATTAAGCAGCACATTTAACATTCATTACGAGTTTACAGAACAGTCATGTGCTTTCAAAATATTTAAAAAAAAATAGAAATGGCAGCATTGGAAACGGCGTGTAAGTGATTGCTCAATTCCGCCAAAAACACGATAACGCTTGACATAACAAGTGTTTGTTTTTGCTCGGCATGTGTGGTTGGTTGGTACTGGTCGGACCGGTCTGAATCTTTGCGTAGTGAACACGTTAGTTGATTTGCAAATTATTTACAATTATGATATTAAAAAGTGTAATATTCATAACGTTAATCGTAACGGTGTGTTGTCAGCTCGAAGCCAGTATACTTTCCCAGCTGTATTTTCCGAGACCCAATGAAAACCAAGTGGCCAAGGAAGCCACTACATCGAGTAAGCCCTCCGTAACTACCGCAACATCTTCACAACAGCCACACGATGAACAGTTAAAAGTGCTACCCGTGATGATACGTTCGAAACGAAATGTTAATTTCAAAGATGCCTAAATATGTAATGAAATGTTAAAATATAATTAAAAATAATTTTCCTACAAATGATTACAAGGTACCAATGGCTATCCTAGCTAGTTAGTTACCACTCTACCTCTACCAGAGGCTAGTGATGGATTTCTCGCGTATGTACGCAATAAATGTTATGAATGGTTATTAAACAATAAAAGATATTATTCAGTAAAAATGTGTTTGTTTATTTCTTTGTAATAAAGGGCTCATGTGATTTCAATCTCAATACTACTGATTATTTTTAATATTGACTTCTAGTCTTCGAAAGTGTGACCGCTAAAATATTTATCGCGAAAAATCAAACCAACAACGAAGTGGTCGTATTGCGATAGATTACTTCATCTGTTCTTATTAGTTTGCTTCAATCAATGTGGGAAGTAGCGAATTTACGCTAATGCGCAGTATTTCGCACGATTTCGTAATGATTAAGTGCATTAGAATTCTCTATAGACCGTATTAAAATTCGGAGAAACATAAGCATCGTGTCTTTATCTTTACGTCACAAAAACTACTGCACAATTTTCCACAATCACTAAAGGAAAATAATGGTCAAGTACGTCGGAGTCTCGATCTGTGTCCGGTATATATATGGCAATAAAGATAAGCACCCCTATTCGATGGTGGCACGCATAAAATAACTGGTAAAACTCCTGTTCTGCATACCCCGTCGGGGAAATATAGGCGTGATGTTATGTCAATGGATAATGATTTTTGCAATACTTACAACTATTATAATATAGCCTCGTGTAGCGGCGCATTAGGTGCTTTTGCGAGTTCCAGATCCTGGATTGACGTCAGATACTAGGGACCTGGATTGACGTCAGATACTAGGGACCTGGATTGACGTCAGAAACAGGGAAAATTTATAATAAATAATATATAGTAAATAATATATATAAATAATATATATAAATTTATAATAAATAATATATATAAATAATAGATAATTAATTTCAAAGATCTTAATGTGTTACCTTGTTTACTATCAGCAATTTTCGACGGGTTCTTATCCTTTCGAAGAACCACATTAATGTTATTGTGATAGGGGCGGTTTCCCCTTGCGATCATGGGACCTTCTGATCCCGTGCAGTAGTTATAGGACGGAAAGACGACTTACTTCGTTTTTTACAGTTTACTGACGTTCTCACCCGCTGTTCCATGGTGGGACGTACAGTATGAGTAGAAAACGTAAGATAAAATAATTTATGATTAAATTTTGTTTGACTGCCTCGTTGTTTTTGGATTTCTCTAATTTACAATTTCTAGCAGTGTCTCGGAGTCTGGAATTGTGCCCGGTGTATGGCAATCGGCTCACCGCCTATTCCATGGGACTTAAACGTAACTGGTGAAACGAGGGAGTGTACTACACTCCTCTGCCTATCCCTTCGAGTATTAAGGAGGTGATGTTACGTTTTTAAAATTTTATGACAGATCCTAACAGTTTAGGTCGAGAACACCGATTGCCAAATATATCAATATTTACAAACTTGACATGCTTTTTTTACAGTCACCTCTCTCTACATACAAATAAGGATATGGCGTGGAACTTGATGATGATAATTATCATCATCATCAACTTTTTTATCGCTCCACTATTCGATACTAATAACTTCTCAGAATGAGCGGAATTAAAGCCATAATCTCAAATACTAAGATTGACACTTCTAAGAAAATGTTATGGTGAACTCTAAAAAGTGCGGACTCACTTTGAATTTTTCCTTCACCTTTAGAGCAAGTGACATCAAGACACACCCGGATTTGATAATAATAAATTTTTTCCCTTGTGTTCATTTAGCATTGCCGTTACAAAAAATTACGTAACACTTCTCTGTCAATCGTGCGTGTGCCAATCGTGTGTGCGTCGCTGGGTATTCCCAAACCTCCATGAATAGCGCCCTCGTACCACCATATCTCACACTTTTATCTCTAATTAAATAGCATTACTTGATGCTTTTGAGTTCGTGTAATTATATAATCACGTTTCTTTTTATATATAGCGAAAATACCAGACGAAAACCCAGAAGGCACATGGGACCGCTGTCTTCAGTGACAGGTTTACCTACTCATTCCCTTTTCAAGATTAATTGAAAAAGAAACAGGTTATACAACCTACTAATATACGGGAGTTTATTTAAAGTTTTATTTATCTGAATAGTTGTTGTCGAATGGTTTGCCATAAACGAACGTGTAATAAGTAGGTACTATTAATTGGTAGTTTATGGCCTATGGGAGACTATGGCCTTAACCCTCTTAATATGAGAGGAGACCCGTATTCCAACAGTGGAATTGTAATGGGTAAGAAAAAATAAATAAATTGGTAGTTATCTATACTATAACTATCAAAGAAAAAAGTTTAGCTATAATATAAGCTCATATCTTACTACTAGGTATTATTTTTTGCATGGTTTTTATTTATGATTATCTGTGTCCGCGGCTGCGTTTGCGTAGATATATTGAGTTTTATGTATTTTATTTCGTAAAGAAACCAAAAACTTTTTCTTTAAAAATAGCCTAGGTTACTCCTTATAACATCAGCTATCGACTACTGAAAGTTCTGTCGAAATCGATTCAGCCGTTACATAGATTACTCGGAATAAGTAGACAAGCAGACAGAAAGATATAAATTTGAAAAATTGCATTTTTGTTATATGTTATATTCATATGCACTCATTAAAATACTTTAATTGTGGTATTACAAATAGACACTTCAATTTTAATAATAAATATTTTAGGACAACACGTCCTTTCCTTGACTTCATCATTGCGCTGCGCAAAGAATCTGATAAATTTTCAAAATCGATCATTGTTAATTCACCGATTCGTTACCCCCTTGTAAATATACAGGTTTAAATTAAGACCACAGATCGTTTAAGTTGTAGAATCTTAACTGTCACTTAACGCGGCGCATGTGACGCGTTAATTGTTGCCAGATTAGTGAATGGCTCACGAGTGTTTTTGTTTTCGAAAACACTGGATTTACCAGTAACTATTCGTGCCTTGTACCGTGCTATGAATCAGTTTACGACTAATCGATAACAAAGAAGACGCAATACATCGGTAAAGTGCAGTAGAGAAATCTTTTGCTAACCACAAATATACTTGATGAGTGTACGCTACAGTTAGATACCCGCTGCCCACCTGCGCGCGTTGGGCTTTCCCAAGACATTTCTGAATTAATACCGAGTACAGTCAGCAACATAATACGATATGCACAATCCTTTTTATACCGGGTAAAAGCTAAGCTGAAAAGCAAGATTCCTTTTACTGAAATCGTGACTAAAATGTAGTAACTCAGCCTCTTTTAATCTAAATTTATTTGATATTTACGCACTTTCATGTACAATTACAAGATCAGTCAAATTGCTCTATCAAATAACAATGGAACATCCGTTAAATTACAAAAACGTTCGTTAAATTATAAAAACCAATACATAGCACAATAATTCATAAAACAAAAAATTAGAGTTATCGTAAAAATCATATTAATTATTTTACTACTACCTGTGCCTGCGACTTCGCGTGGGAGTCACTTTTCCTAAAATTAAATTACATCAGCTATCTGCCAGTGAAAGTCCCGTCAAAATCGGTCCAGCCGTTCCAGAGATTAGCCGGAACAAACAGACAGACAAAAATTTTAAAAATGTTATTTTGGTATAGGTACCGTGTATTTATACATAATATATGCATCTAATAAAAAGCGGTTATTTTAATATTACAAACAGACACTCCAATTTCACTTATTTGTATAGAAGATAACATATTAAATGTTTTAAATGGACGGGTCAACTATATTAGTACTGGTACAATAAGACGAATCTGTCATTGCCTCAATTTAAAAATGTAAAGTTATCCAACGTCAAATGTTGCCTTTACAATACAAGTGAAAGAAGGGGCGGGGGTGTAACAGCAGCAACAAACACTTGGATCTCTCAAATAAATATAACAATGATAATGTAAATTTTTAGATACAGTGGAAAGTTTTCAGCGTTTACAAGAGATAAACATTGATGTCACTGAATCATTTTATCTGATCTATTATCGCCGTAAGCTACCGCTTATCCACAATCCAAGCACGTGAGGTCAAATCAATCGGATCATTAAGTCGTTTCTCCTAAGTGTTTATCTAATGTACTGTACGCGCAGAGTACAATAAACCCAGGCAATATAAGAGTGGTATATATGAGGAAAACCAGTCGTTTGTCCGCGTCACAACATGCGTGCGCACGTGCTGCTGGTAGGGACGCTATCGCTCCTCGAAGCCTTCCATTGGTCCTGGAGTCACCCACTCCATCATTCAGTAACTGATCATCAAATGGATCTGAACAATATGTCCATTGATAGTGTAATTCCAGACCTGTTACCGACAAATCGATACAAATCAAATCAAATTCAATCAACGGACATTTTGGGAACATTGAAAGTGAAAAGAAGTCCACAATTAATGACAAGAAAACGTTACCTCAAAACAGTGGCGCCGTCACCGGATAACAGCAATCACACAGTATTTTTGAACCAAGAAACAGAATATGAGTTCAACCTGTTCAGAAACGAGGAGTTCGGAACGCAAAGCGTGCCCTAGTTTAGTGAGGAATTGAATTTTAATTGGTGCCCGCGTAATGTGCCTAGTGTTTAGTAAAACGTAGCTTGTTTGTTTGTGTAATATGTAAGTTATTTACAAAATATCACCATGTACTGCCGAGTAGAGCTACGCCTCTATCGCGCGATGCTGTCATATTTCCTGCGAAGACCCTACCAGTGACCTGTGTAATTATTTATTACATATATGAACATATGTTATGCCATGTTCCTATTAGCATTTGTACGTCAGCTAATAAGTATTTTGTGTCTAAAATAAATGGGATGCGCCTGTACAAATAAAACTGCACACAATATCTGACTTGTCGCATCATGTTTACGTTTCTATGGTTTACTGTGTAGAATTTTAACACTTTTAACCGTATCCCTTTTTTGACATACAGTATGAATACGACACTCGAAACTGTATACAAAAACCGTTTCAGTAAACTGTAAAAGTGTAAACGCACCCTAAGACAGCATTCGACCAACTGTTGAATAGCAAGCCAACAGTGGTAGAGTTAGCCTTAAACATGCATGTAAAAATCAATAAACATATTAGGATCATATTTCATTAATTTTGTTATTGGTTATTAGAGTAATTTACTTTTTTAAGGATATTTTTCTTAATTATAATTGCATAATGAATTGTCGACGTTTATATTAGATTTCTATTCGTATATTGAAGTATAATGTACTTGGGTGATTGTAGTATGATATTCCTTGCTATTGTGTACTTACTATTAAGCCCTCGGCTGTATTCGTGGGATATTCCAGCAAAGTTTAGACCCGTCAGAGAGGAGCGTAGATAATGTTAGCGCGACTGAAAAGTTGAAAAAAGAACTGATGGTCAGTCTCAAGCTAGGAGTATATAAAATGTAACTTGGCATGTTATTTATTCGAATAAATACATAAAAATTAAATTTAATAACTGTGCTATTTTTAATTTACATAATATTTAAGGTTATATTACTGAATTATGACTTTACAACCAATTTCGAATTTAAAAAGTTAAAATAAATAAATGTAATCACAGCGTACTTTTAAATGACTGTTTATGTTGCGTTGTATTCATTTTAGGACTAACAACATATCGCTCATTGGAGACTAGAGTCTAATATCTCAAAAACACTATCTTTCAGAAAATTGTTAAGAAACATTTCAGATCATAATTATTCTATGACTATTATAATAGTTATAAATTATAGAATACAAAGAATTTCAAGCTTTCTAAACGGTTTTCCGAAAGAGAGTGTTTTTAAGATACGCTTGTTACACTCGAGTCCCGAATGAGCGACATACTGGTAATATGGACGTAGGTATATAAGTTTTTAATAAACCAGTTTTGATATTTTAATGACCTAGGTATTTAACAATGACTACTTGCGTGTCAAATTAAAGAATGACAGATTATTCACGTATAGGGAAATTTATTTAAAGAGAATGACTAACGAAAGGATGTCAAAACAGATATACAATATGGTTATGATTGCAGGTGTCCAGCGAAATAGAGAGTAACCTATTTGGGCCAAATACATAAACATGACAATATAACATATTACACATTATATCTGATTATTTCTTACGTTACTTATCGCAGAATAATATAATGATACCTACAAAACATATAACAATATCAATTAAGAATATTTTATAAAGCGTGAATCATGTGAATTATATCCTTTTAAAATAACTATTTTTTACACATATTTTTTTAAGGCAGGGAAAAAACTATTCTAAATTCAAACTTTAAAAAATGTTACAAATTATCCTTTAAGAATACGTAGGTACATGTAAAATTAAATTCTTGACGCATATACCAGTTCCCGAGAGTGCCAGTCTTCCCCAATACCATCGTTATCAGTAGGTATATAACGTAAAGTATATATTGTATGTAAAGCTGTTGCAACTCTGTCATAATAACTTCGGATGATTTATATTCTCGGAGTATGTATAACGTTTGCGACCCTGATGACATTAAAAATCTAATGCGTCACTGCCCCAAGTATGAAATTATTGTCTCCTATTACAATTGACTAGTATCTAATAATTACTATAGAATATAATATGTATTATTTTCCAACAGAATTATTGTCGTTGCAGTAAAAAACGGAAAAATTGCACGTAATATTATTTTGTACTCTTATCCTATTAAGTACTTTTTGTAATTTACTCGCGTTTTTCTGCGTCTATAAATTTGTACCGCGAAGCTTTATATTGAAACAATTTGAGTGTCAATCAGAAGAGTGTGAAAGTTGGTAGCAAGTATATCGTGGGGCCCAGTTGTCACGTAGGCACATACTGCGACACATACTTTAATTTAATAACATATTGAATTCTATTTTCATTAATGAACGTGAAAATTTATATACAAAAAAATGACAATACAGTTGTCTGCCAACCCGCACTTGGCCAGCGTGGCAGACTATGGCCTTAACCCCCTTAATATGAGAGGAGACCCGTATTCCAACAGTGGAATTGTAATGGGTTGGAAAAAAAAAAAAGTTTCGATCGATGGGTAGGTACATTCGCGCATCGACTCCCTCCTTATATTACGTTATCTGTATGCGTATATACGTTGGACCTTGCACTGGATATAACGCTCAATGTGATAAATAAGTATAAATGACGCGTCGCATCACTCACATCGACTAGCCTGTAGTGAGAATGAAGTCTACAGTGAGTATTTCCACTCAAGAATAGTACACTTCATAACTAATAATTATAGAACTTTAAAAATCGGTTTTAAAAATCGGTACTTTTTAAAATATAATTAGCTGAATACTAAACAGAGTCAATATTGCATACTTGCGTAATAAGTAAGACAAAATATTTCAATTACTTCGTTTTAAAACATTCCTATAGACTGCAGAGTAATCTCATAAAGAGGCATCCGCTATACTTTTCTATGAATTAATATTTAGTTAAAAATTACGTGCAAAAATTACGCACACACTTTTCTCTAGTTGTCTAATGCTGTTGACCATAGTGGCCTCCGCAGCGTTACCGAATTTGGTGGCGAGCCGGAGTGGCTTCGCCTGAATACGATCACTGAAATAATATTTTATTTTCTACTATCTTGTGTACTGAAATGACACGTTGATCCTTAGTGATTAATTAATTTATAATTCAAGTTACCGAAAATAGCAACACTGACAATGAACCGTCACATTCATTCAATAACTTAAATGTCAGGTTAAATGTCACTCATTACCCACAGAGATTGCACGGGTGTTTTGTCGCGAATAAGGAATTGATTTTTTTATGTAAAGTTAAGCTATAAAGATGTTAGTATAGTGTATTAGAAGTGCTCTGTGACAATGGGCTACGACATCGGGTGGATCATCCCGCGGTTGCGCAACCCTGGGCGCCTATGGAACTTCACAAGTTCTATCACTGTGGCCGTCGTTGGGTTGTTCAGCAAGATCATCATAGGCAAGTCTTATCTGAACTCCTCATCATAAAAGCATGGTTTACGTGGTAGTTGATGAAAAAGTGCTTAAGCGTAACAGGCACATAAATAATGTGTAGCACAGAAACTGCTTACCAGCGAAGGCTGGTGTAACTGCTTATTTTGCATCAATTGGCGCGGAATGAATGAAGTCGATGGCCTCTAATATTTCGATAAACATTTCTGCATGCTACATGTGCATTCGCATTAGGTGCGTAGAAATTAAAGTGCACGAACGTTATTTATTTACTTACGCAAAACGAAACCAGTTTTTGTAAATCAAGACTCAATATACACATCAATATTCTTTCACTTACCGTAGGTTCTATTGCTAATGTTAATTAGGTTGTTAATAATAATTTACATGTTCAATTTTGCTATGTCTTGTTTCTTTGTTATATTAAATATGCACACAAGGACAACAAAGGATATAAAACGTGATAGCAAATAATAACTTTTATGATTTTGATTTACGGCAATGACTTGTAAAAAATAATGTATTTTATCTATTTTCATGTAAAGGTTTGTCATTGTTCGCCAAACAATGGAGCCATATAAATGTAGAAATAACTTTTTGTCAACAACAGGAACACAATAGTGTGCATAATATCCCTTGGAACAGACACTTCAGAGTGGTTGGGCAGAGGTACAGGTGATTAAGAGAACAGTTGCTAAGACAATCATTAATATTTTCTAAACAAGACCTACATGATATTTATCTATAGGCAGTATAATTCATATTTTGTCACATTACATGTTTGTTTATGATTATAATGTGCCAATACTCTCAAGGTCAATACATATCAAACATCTTTCACTCTCTCTCCATGCTATAGGGAGACACCCCTTGCTCCACATTAATTCAATCCTCCCATATCATTTTTCACCATTAGTGATAATATTAAACTGAATTTACATGATAGTATCATGCTTTTACTATTATACTGAGATCTACATTGATTGCCACCTTATTTTGTCATCTAAATAATAAAGACATTACCGATGGGCCTGTTGTTCTAGTGTTTAGTGAATATGACTACTTAGCTAGTTATTGTGGGTTTTATTCCCACCCACACTAAATATTTCTGTTATGACCACAGATATTTGTTTTGCTCCCTGTAAAAAATATAGATATATATTTACATGTAGTTTACCAACTGTGTGGTTATTGTAACAAAATTTTTACCTACTCTGAGATCAGATGACTATGTGTAGAGATAGCTAGGGGTATTGTTTTATTATTGTCTATTGGAATTGGGTGGAACCTGACTGCTGATCGAGAGGTCTAGGATTTGATTCCCAGATTGGGGAATGGGGGGTTTGTGGGGTTAATTCTAACATAGAATAGTTAGTAACTGCTCGGAGTTTAGATTTGTTCTAGCTATATGACAATAGGCTCACCCTGTATTCCCTCGTAAATGTAGAAGATAAGAAGTAAATTGTAGGAGTGTATTACCCTCCTCAGCCTACCTCTTTAGGGAATATAATTCAGGGTTAAAAAAAAAAACATTTGTCTGATAACTTAGGACACCTCACATACAACCATCTGATCCTAACACCATACCTAATGTTGTTTTAACCATGCAGTTGATGTACTATAAAGTATAAATATATACATCTATAAAAATGGTCACATCTAGGTTAACCTTCACCAGATCAAATGATGACTAATTTTATTAAAATAAGGTATCATTCCTGATCACTGGCTGTTCTTTATTCAATTTCATTATATAAAATAACAGAGGTCTCTCTTTGTACAGACATCACACAAAAACTAGTGGGTAGATTTCAACTTGGTCTTTTAAATTTTTCTTCTTACATGATAGGCCATTATGTAAAAAAATTGTATGATATCTTCATATAATATAAATTTATTACTGTTTTAAGAAACAATATTCAATGGCAATTAATTATAATATTTCAGCTGCTCTTGCATTACTTACTCAGATAATTTATATACATACTTTAGCTATAAACAGTGTAATGAATAACATTGTTTACTCAGAATATTTGTGAGCTAAGTATATTTTTGCTTTCGATCTTTTTAATATTTTCTGGTCCAGACAAAATATGTTGTTAATATTATAAGCAACATAGACAAAATTACAGGTATTTGCTAGTTTTGAATAAAATGATCTTCTTGCCATATTGAGAAAAAATGAGACAAATTTTTGGTAACCAATTAGAACCCAATGTTCGCCATAAATTTATTTCTAGACTTAAGTGCATCCTTTATGTCCGTTTATTGATATCCAATAAATAGTAAAAAGGTCCTTCAATTGACAAGCACATATGACGACTTTAATAATTGTAAAGGAGTTGAAAGGTCCTGCCAAAACTGTAGCAAGAGGAAATCCTTAATCTCTGCCCACTCCTACATGAAAATACCTGTGACAATATATTTGTAATAAAAAATGAACTAATAACTTTTCCCGCAAATAGACTCACTTCAACATTTAGGGTCACTAGTCAACCAGGCAGTCAGTCCAAAGTTCACATCCAGACTAATTTTAGTAAATTGTCTGATTCTAATATAACACTACCAATAAAAATACTTAAAATGATTGGAGCTATTGAATGGCAACTGAAGCATGTTTTGAGGTGTCAATGTATTGTTTTGCTATTATGTTGATGTTCTTCGTGATGTTTACCAGAAGTTCTATATTCTTAAAGGTAATGAAAGATAACAAAGAGCATAATTAAAACAAAATCCATAACTGTTTTGGTTGTCTAAATACCGATTCATTACTGTTTCTCATGGAATAAGATAATTTGAATTTTGCAAGACATTAATATATTGATTTGTGTTAAGATAACTTGAATAAAGCTGTTAAAATGAAGAATTTCAGTAATAAAGTTGCAGTTCTGTAATGAACGATTATATTTGAATTTTTATTAATAGTGAACACCAGAAACGGTGTTAATGGCGTCATGTGGATTGGCGATATATCTCTATGAAGCCGCGTCTATGACCGTCCAAGTACAGAATCAGCAATTTGAACCTATCCTCCTGCATCGAGGAGATAGGCAAGGGGACATGATTTCCCGCAAATTGTTCATGAATGCCCTATAGTGTCTTGAACATACCCGTTCAAGACACTATACTGGAAAGGGCTGGGCGTAAACGTTGACGGCAAGTACCACTCACACTTGAGGTTTGCGGACGATATCGTCATCCTAGCTGAAACTGTGCAGCACTTGCAATATATGCTGAGTAGCCTGGCTGATTCTTCTACTTGCACCGGTCTCCGGCTGAACTTGACAAAACAAAAGTAATGTTCGATGAACATGTCCTCCCCGAAGTGATTGCTCTTATGGGGTCGAGGTTGTACAGGAGTATGTCTACCTCAGGCAAATCTTGCAGTTTTATAGAAACAACTTCGAGAGGAAACCGTGCAGAAGGTTAGAATTTGGCTTGGCAGCATATAGGTAACTTCGTTGGGCCTTTTCGTCACCGAACGAACCGAGCGAATGCGTCCTACCTGTTATGACATGCCGAGCTGAAACGTGGGTACTCACGGTGCTACTGGTCCACCAATTTGAGGTCGCTCAGCGAGCTAAGGAGAGGGCTATGCTCGGTGTCTCTCTGAAGGATCAAATCCAAAATGAGACGATCGGACAGAACTAAAGTTATCGACATAGTCCAAAGGATTAACAAGCTGGACTGGCAGTGTGCTGGTCACATTTGTCGCAGAACCGATAACTGTTGGAGTAAACGTGTTCTAGAGTGAAGACCGCGTCTTGGCAAACGTAGCGTAGGACGCCTTCCAGCTAGGTGGAATGACGATAATACACAATATGGCCGGCAGCAGATGTATGCGACAATCTGAAAATCGAGCTCAATGGCGTGCTATTGAAGAGGACTATGTTCAGCAGTGGACGGAAATAGGCTGTTAATGATGATGATGGATGATGACAAACACCAGACTCCTTTCATAAATATACACTGTCTAGACTACCCATCTCTATTATCAATATCTCAAGATTTTCCATTTTCTATCCCCATTCACACAGACTAGCTAAGAAACATGTATCTCTTTCACTCCTATTCAATCTTTAATCTAGTTTATAACTTCTAGCTTAGAGTTTCACCCTCTGAATCTGAAAAAGCCAGTAGAATCAATTGGAAAATACTGTACGAAATACAATAATCTATCAAGTAAAACATGACAGTGTGACACTCCTCTGCCTTCTGCTCTTCGGGGAGATATTGGTTTGATGATACGCTCTCCATATACGCACATAATTTTCGTAGACTCCAGACTCGTAATTACGTATGTAAACGTCATGTCTTATACTTTCCCAAACTATCTATAAAAGTGGATAGTCAGTATAGTGTAGTAAAATTTCACCAATGCTTCAATAACTTATTAAAAACGTAAATAGAGAAATAATTAACAGAAAAAACATTTCGTTCGCACGTAATTATTATAATCTCAGATTAATATTCGGTATCTCACGAGGCCAACGTGTGGCCGCGAGCACTACTGCCGATATGCGAGACTGGAAAGATTATAAAACCGAAATTATTAAATTCTTTTTCTATTCAATAATTGAAGATTTTTGTAATTACTGTTTTAGTAGCTTAATCGACCCATTATAATTCCACTGTTGGAATATGGGTCTCCTCTCATATTGA
>DWDT01002246.1:0-14086 GCA_018245595.1 Microceris scylla | reverse complement strand
TGTGTGAAAGTCTGCCAACCCGCACTTGGCCAGCGTGGCAGACTATGGCCTTAACCCTCTCACTATGAGAGGAGACCAGTATTCCAGCAGTGGAATTGAATTGGGTTCTGTTTTCAGTAGCTTTTATTGTATCATTTCCGAACATATTGTGGAACAATAGGTTGTTTCTGTTCTTTTAATATATTGCAGTAGTTATATTAACTACAAACGACCATTATACTAACTACCAAGACGCAGTAAATAATTAATCAAGTCATAATATTAGCCGTCACCAGCTAAGTGCAATAACGGCTATTTACGTCATAATAATTGCCGGCCATTAGGCCCTCTGACGCATGGATTTAGCGAGCAATTTCGCATTATGAGACCCAGTTTAGCTCTTTGGTAACTTGATTTTTGTTTGTTTAACCTCAAATACCAAAATGCGACTGTATTTGCACGGTAGACAGATACATTGGAACTTTGTTCGTAAGAAAATAACAACATTCACCGTTATTAGACTTTTAATCATTCAAATATACATACATGTTACAATAAACATATATATCAATATTGAAAATCATTTCTTGGTCATTCATTCCAAATTAGTTTTTATTTTACACATAAATTACATTTGGGGTTTTCTCTATGTGACGCTAAATCCCAAAGTCCAGCAAGGCCTGCAACAAGTCAATGAGGGTGATGATAATTATGGGTATTATGTTTTCAAATGGGTACTTTTTGCACTCTTTCTGTTTCTGTTTTAGAACATCATTGTCTATAGCGTATTGACATTACAAGGTAATTATAAATTATTTTAAAATAAATTCAGTTAAACTTTCACTTTACTAACTTATCCCAGCAAATGCCACCAGAGTATACAGCCGATAAATTAAAAAAAAAAAGATATGCTCATACCCTGTTCTTATCTATTACGCAATACTTGCGAATTGCAATTAGTTTGAATAAACTATTATCCAGTATGAAAACTACGTTTGTTTTATCTCGTCGCCAGTGTTGCCCTCTTCACAGCGGAAACGGAATCGCTGCTAGGTGCGACTAGTTTTCCTGCGTATATATCGATGTCATTGTTTAAAACAGTAGGACAGTAGCGTCGTGGAAAAATTACGTTTCAACTATTATTTTAGCAATAATAAGTATTTTTAAGTGTATTATATTGTTAAACGGTTGCAATTAAACACGATTGCACCTCATTATAGCTTTCGTCTACTATTCATGTTTTGCACTAATTTTGTATGACAATTGAGGAACCCTGGCTAATTCATGAGGATTGTGTCCCATTGGCACACTTATAATTATGTTGCGGCACAGATGTCGGATTTGATTTTCTGTCGTGTATATATTTCAATGATTTATATTGTCAGTCTGTCTGTATGAAAAATTCAAGTCCAAGGCTATAAATATAAAGAGTTATTTATTACTCTCTTGGAAGTAATTTTTTATTTCATTTATTAAAGTCTACTTTTGAAGTTAAAATAAAAATAAGTATTCTTGCGGACTGCTGTTCAGTTAAACGGAAGAAATCGGTCCAACAGTTTTGTAGAATTTTAAAATCCAATAAAATATTATGTGCATTGAAAATGTGAGGAATAGAAATGCAAAGTGACCTAGATATCTGAACAACAGAAATGTATTGTACCGCGATTTGCAAATCAATTACATCTTAACCGTTTGCGGCTTTCGAACACGTGGAGCTTCTTGGAATTTGACGAGACCTAGAATAATGTCCGCTGTGCCATCCCCAAATTACTTTTACATTTGTTTAAAAGTAAAATAAATACAGATTGAAGATGCGTATAACAAACTTGATAATATTTGTTTAAGTCTGTACTGTTCATATATTCCTTGCTCATAATATTATTTTCATCACCTCCTCCACTTCTTATTACTCATAGAATGAGATGGAATAAGATTTTACCAAACATACTCAGTTTGTTTTACTGCAAATTTCTATTAACCTAATCATGGAGACCTTTTGCGCTACACAGAATCTCTCGTAATGTTTTCTTTCATTGTAGCCACATTTTATCCCAGAAACGTATTTATGTTTTTGAAAGGAAATGGTTATACTTTTGATTTGCAAGGCTCTCAGAATGGCAGTTAGAATTTTAAACTTATAGGTTATCACTGCTCTGCTCGACCAAACTTATTTGAGAAGACAAATAGAAGTAGCGAATCCTACCAGCTGTTAAGTTCAGTGCATTAAAGAACTATTCTAGCTGGCTAAGCTAAAGCTTTGTACACGTCAACTGCACTCATGAAGTTTTCACGATCTAGCACAAAGTAAGAACGTGCGCGTTTTGACCTTCTGCTTACGCGTACGTATAAGATATTGTCTTTCGCTTAGAAGAATTATTGGCAAACAATTTTTGAAGCAATAAAAGGCACATAGCAGAGCTCTAGTATATTTTGTATTTTCCGTACATCTGCTGCGAAAAACTCACTATAGATTATAAACATCTGTATGCAATCTGATGATCTCTGGTGCTAAGTAGTGGAGGTGGAGTGGCTAATCTGAAGTTATTCTCATGAGAGCTTTGATTTAACGCTTTTCTGCCCTTGTCGAGCTTATTAAAGCCATATCTTTTTTACATAAAACTATCCGCAAATCGAAAAACATTTTAGTTAATACATAATTGTTTGACGTGAAAAACATACGCAAGGGATATATCATCATCATTGATGGTATCTAAATTGAAAATCAGCATTTATAGGAGAATTGGCCTTTAGAATCTGAAACGAATGTAATCTATGTATATCCAATCTAACAACTTTCCTAGATGAAAGGAAAAATAATTAGTTCCAGAGGCATCATACTTAGAATTTCATGTTTTTTTTGTACACTGGGCTTACAATTTTCTTACTAAATTATGCTTTCTGAGCCTCCCTCTAATTGCCTTTGTATTACAAAAACTTCTCTGAGGGATTTAACATTGGACGAAGGTAGTACAAAAGTTATCTATTTTCTATAACTCTACATAGTAGATCAGGTCGAAGCCTCGTATATACGGTGTCCAGTCATGATCATCACCATCATCGTCCGATCTGTTATCATACTATCTTATATCTTAAAGCTTCTTTCGAAAGAAAAGGCTTAGGATTATTATCTGTTACTTCGCCAAATGTGGTTTGATAGACTTTTTACGCCTTAGAGAAGAATGGAGAATTCTAAACTAGAGGTTCCCACAGAATGTTTTACAACAGATAGTATTGCGTTTATGATTATTTTTTGTACGAAGGTTGTTCTATGGAAAAATAAGGCTTTACCATTTGCTGTATCCACGGCAAATATAATTGCAGTTTCCTTAGGAAGGTAATTTTTCATTATAAGATTAAACAAACGAATATTCTATTTAACTTCGTATGAATGTTAATAGCACAGGTAATAATGAAGTAGAACAGTCAAATTCTGTTTAATTTTCATCAGTTTCAACAAATGTAAGTACGTAGGTACTCCAAGTTTGTTCTTCACAGCTTCGAAGTTTCAAGCATGTTAAACATTTCATATACTTTTCATAGTTATCTCATCTTATTGTACATATCTCTTCGTGAACTTCTAGTAGTCTTCCATTATGCAGTACCTGACAAGACTTTATGAAAACTTGGTGACTTCATTTCGTTAAGTATGTTTAAGCAAAGTGTAATATCATCAAGTTAATTTTATCATGGCGTAGAAACGCGTTGTAAATATCACCCTGTGAACAACTTTCAACCACAAGTGGAGTAATGAGAGGGTCAATGTTAATGGTAAGGACTTATAAAATCTATGTCCAATATACTACAGACCGCTGTCAGATACAATTGTAGCAGTCTTCGGAGACATGACTATTCCATTACAGCAATAACGATTGACTAATACATAGATGTAGTGCTAAGTGCATCAACCTGTACCCAATGTGACGTTTATATCTCTTGTCAAAATGAATCAATAAATAATGCTGAATAAAAATATGTACAAGGATAGTTATTCAGGTTTATACACGCAAGTAGGTTCTAGTAATTGTAGAATGTAGTCACACAAAGATGGTTTCAATACAAAAAACAATATAACATACATTCTTTCACGACAATAGTGTGCAATTATATAATTACAGAATTGATTTAGGATATGCAAAAATAAAATATATATTTTAAATAGGCGTATATGCATATATGTATTTCATGTTTGTCTTTTCATATACTAAATTGAACCTTAACGGATTGGTTATCTCTGGATATTGCAGTCAGCATATATGTAATCATGTGCATGACTACATGTATGCACAGTTACTACTACAAAGCAAATTAAAAGAAAATATTATTATTAATAATTTTACAGTCATATCGCGATTCTAATACAAATTGAGGGATTCCAGGTAAGTGGATAATTAATGTATCAGGCGTTCTTATCCCGCCTTAATGGTCTCCAATGAGCCAAATGACAGTCGCACACTGAATGTACAAGAGACGAGACGCTGTCACAGATTGTAAGCGATCAGGGATGTTAAGCGAGGTTACTTCTTACATGGATGATTTCTTATGATATATTTCTACGAGAATGCATTAACTTATACATAATATTATGTTTATAGTTCCATAAAAGTCGATAAACTTCATCTTAAACGTTATTAAGAACAGTTTTAAAACAACTGTATGAACAACAGTTTGCACTGAAAAAACGTGGTGGAAAATATTCCAACAACTTTCTAGTCCGTTCCCGATACTAAGACATGAAAAATTTTAGCGATAAAACCAACGATAGTCGTTGGAAGCCGAAGCAATTTCATGTCAAATTTTGTCCTCACATAATATGTTGTAGTCGAGTTAGTTTCCGAAATTTCGGTTATATTGCTATCATTTACTGACCCTCGACATTTCCCTAGTCTCGTTCCATACAGCTCGACAGCTCCCATTTGTTAGCTTAAGTACCGATTTAAACTACATAACCATAATATATTGTATAATTAAGGGTCACCAAAGTAACTATCGGGTAGGACTTGTGTATGCCCACGAGTTTGCAATTTCAGCGGTCAATATCCGTTTGGTTACTGATAGGGTACTACTATATTGCCGATACTTTACACAAACTATTACAATTAGATACCATTGAAGCTTTATTAAATTCTAAACTAGATTCTCTGTACCATACTTACTACACGAATCGCCGCTTTGAGGGATCTGAGTTCGTCACTGACGAGCGGATATCTGGACTTTAAATCGACTTACATACATGTGCCGTCATTTTAAGGGTATATATACACTTGGCACATAGCACAGTAAATCTTAAAATTAGTATCATGGGCGTCAAGCGTTATATTTTTAATAAAAATAAGAACAAAATATGCTTTAATTAGCTGGCTGTCTCATTGGTCGAGTGGTTGTAAGCGGCACTGCCGATCGGGAGGTCCTGGGTTCGACTCTTGGGTCGGATACTATTGGGGTTTTCTAATTTAGAATTTCTAGAAGTGTCTTGGTGTCTGGCTCTATGCCCGGTGTATGGCAACAGGCTCGTTATCTATTCCATGGGAGTTAAACGTAACTGGTGAAACGTGGGAGTGTACTACATTCCTCTGCCTACCCCTTCGGAGATGACAGCCGTGATGTTCCGTTTTTTATTAGTAGCATTTATAACATCATTTATATTTTGTATGAGAATTACTTACACTACAGTAGGTACACATAATATTTTTTCATTAAAACCACGTAACCGTTTTCAAAGCGGTATTAACCAGAATCCCCAATGAAAGAACTTTGCGGTTCTGAACTAAATTCAATACTTTTTATTCATACATGAACTAATACTCATTAACTTCGTTTTTCACATTAACCGGGCAACTGATTTAATCGGCATGCTTATACACTTTTTATAGCGCTGTGGGGGATTCGGTACGAATTATTTTGTAGCGTTATATAGTAAGCTTTTTCACAATATATTATAGGATATTTATCTAATGCTAAATTAATTATGGCGCAGTAAACGTTACCGTTGAATTTAACAACGCGTTAAACGAAAATTTAACATTTATAAATAATCTAATTTTAAAAAAGATATTTCCTGTTTCAATTAAAAACGGCTTAGATTATTCAGTTTTATTTTAAAAAAAATCGAATAATGATAAACCGCTTTGGGTACTGTTTGTGTAGAGAAGCACAATACTGGTCCAAAGGAAAAGCTCAGAAGTTATTTGTACTTAGGACCTGATGTCCGTAATGAACCGACTAAACTTATGGCTTTCCAGCTGACTTTTTAAGGCACGCAAAGTACCCTTTCAAGGTATCTGTACGTAGGTATCAATTGAGGAGAAGGAAATTCAGTTCAAAAGGGCAAACTGCATTTTATCTATAAAAGTAATTGCATTTTCATAAAATGAGTGTTGAAAAATTTCGTTCAGGCTCATTTCAATATACCTACATATGTTTCTATAACATAGCATTTATCAACACATTTTTCGTTCAAATATGTATATAGAAATTGTACATGTCTATAAAATAAATTCGGCTTGCCAAATTTAGAGAGGTATGAAGTCTCCACCCGCAAAAATATATTTTTAAATCTAAATGCTACTCATTCCGTTTATTAAAAAAATACTCTACATAACATACGTATGTGAATTGCCAATTATTAAAACGAATGCGATTCTTTCACAAAAGGCTCATTCTCGCGGTACGTGCTTTGATAAGTTTTGTTGAAAAACTAATTATAATTCACTCTTTGTTTCAGAAATATGTGAGCGAGCTGACTGTTGTGCGGGACTGTGTGCCGACTTGCAGCGAAAAGGGTAATTATTTTTCTAAATGAATTAAATGTAACTACAAAATGTGTACGAGATTTTTTCGTGCACTACTTACTAAATTCGCAAGATATCTTTTAAAGATACTCTACTTATATCATTCTTAACTCAGCAGTTGAATGAATAAGAAGCATCTTTCGAGTGTTGTTGAACATGGACTTCGTCCCATTCTGGTCAAATACATTATTACGTGAGAAATCAACCATTATACTCGTATATCTACTGTTTGATGATTTATTAGCATCACGCTAATCATTATAGTCTTCAGCAATCTTTCGTCGTTTCTCCAAAGCTTAGACCATAATCCCTTGTGCTGGGGAAGGTCGAGAAGAGTTCCTTGTTGGACGTATGAATATCTGACATAGGACATGTGAAGCCTGACCGTGGTCTTCTTCATATGTTCCTTTGACGGTTATAGCGAATACTATTTTATTTTTAACGCACAAAATAAAAAAAAATATAGCAATGACAGTTACGAAGGATACGAAATCTAGAACATTAGAGAGAAGATCACTTTTAAACACTAGACTATTACCTTCATATATAAACTGGGAAGGTCATATATGGCAATGTCACAAATGGTCTCAAATATAACAAATACGAGTATAAAAGAACAGTATTTTTTAATCTCTGTAGAGTTTGTTCGGCATTGCAGTTTCAGGCGATCTGTAGAGTTATGCAATACCGCCTGCACCCAGATTTGAACATGTGACCGCTAGTTGCATATTACCTATTTATTTATTTATTGCTGTTTATCTCTGTACACTAAGGAGTAGATGAACGTACTTAAGCTCGATGGCATTTTCTCTTAATCAATCCTGGGTGATGGAGTGAACGTGTGGGAGGTGGAGACTTCCCGGTGATAATCGAGCACCCATATACATATAATATCTATATTATATCGTGACAAACATTTTCATGCTTCAGAAAGCACGTGAAATAATTGGTCCCATTTGGTGCCATTAGGTAACAATCGTCAAGTCCCATAGTAGGGCTTAATTGCGTATTTAAAAATTTGACAGTTAGGTACACTAATATTTCGTATCTTCACCAATTATTATATCTCTACCAATTCCAGATATAAGCTCCAGATCTTTTCCTCAAGGTGGAGCGAGCCATAATTGGCAAATGTGCTCAGTCGTATTGGTACGCAATTATAACAAGTCTATAATTAGATTCAGTTTGAACGTTTTGATTTCCCTACGACCATTAGAGAAACCAGGACTTCAGATATTTTTAAGGATCGAATAAAATGTTTTTGCTTTTAATAATACTATTCATTAAAATTGTATTATTCTAGTTCTCATTCGTCACTGATGCCTTATATTTTCTTTTCTATCGAGTATCTTGTAAACTTTTCTGGTTGCTTTCTTATAAATTGCTTACATTTAATTTACGGTATTTATTTAATTTATTTTCTTAATTCTAACTTCCCAATTTTTTGCAACTGTACTCGTCTTTGAACTGTTTTGTTATGTAGATTGTCTGGATGACAGCTATCTTAGGAATAAAACATCTGTACGCGTTGATAGGTAAATTTTGAAATGAATTTTAGTTGCACAATATAGTGTACTGCATTATATTGATGTTGCAACCAAAATCCAAATTAATGTTTTCTAATGTGGAACGAAATACTCGGGGGATTACCCGCCCACAACGATTCAATATTCAATCCGAGATGGGCGTGTGAACGAGGCCAGCGGTCGGTCCGAATGAACCCGTTAATTCCATCGCACGCCACGGCTCGAACATGTTTAACACAATCCCTAAGCCCTAAATCACTACTTTGAACATTCATGTGGGAATTATTTACAATGTTTATAAAAATAGTTTCGCATATATTTTAGGGTTATCTGCAACATCGATTGCGTAGAAACGTAAAGCAAGGCCGTATTATATTAACCCTAACTTTTGTTTTTAAGATTTGATCCACTAAATTCTTTCGTAGGTAGACTCTGGCAATTATGAACGTTAAAATTACATTACATGTTACGAATATCTATGACTACGCGCATCCTTACAGATACAGTGTAAAGTACAAACATTACGTTTGTAGTAATTTTAATTATGTACTCCTATTTTAAGAACGTACAACGCACCACGTATTTAACTATTTATATATCTTCACCATCATTAGCTACCTGTCTATGTATGTCCATCGCTGGACATAGGCCTCGGTCAATAGCGCCATCGCGACCTGTACTTGGTTTGCCGCTTAATATATCTTTATACAATATATCTTAACCTACATTATTAGCTTAGCTATGCAAATTTGGTAGTCTAGATTTTAAGCTTCTACCGAAGCCGACATTTTTGGGTTATCATATCCTGACAGATGTGTCTTATTACGAAACATTTTGTGCTTCTGTAAAACAAAATGTCATTTGCCTGAACGGTGAAGGAAAACATCGCGAAAAAACCAGTTAATCTCGGTGTAGCCTTAATTCTTTTAAGAGTTGACCCGTTTCCAAAAAGGGAATGATAAAAGGGTTGATGTTTATCTTTAACTATAATTAAACAGTGATAATAATAACAATAGTGTTGTAATTATTAATAATAATATAATTATTAATAACAACAGTAGTGTTATTATTATTATAGACAATTCTTATAGTCTATAAACAGAAATGGATGGATGATAGTGGTCGCATGAAACACGCCGGTAGTATAGGGTTAACCATGCCATTAATAATGCTACATGACATGTCGTAACATGTTTAGGACAATCGTGATTACAACTTAAGTGTGTCGTGATTTGTGTTCTCTCCCTCTTCACGTATTCACTCAATAAGTGATTTTTTTAGACAACTTTTCTGATAAGTTAAAGACATTAATTATTCTGATAAGTTAGACATTAATAATTCATGTAGGTACGTTTTTTAGGAAATCCCACAGATCGTAGCGAAGTCGCATTGGAGACTTGTAATAGTAAACCGAGTTTATAAATTTTAATATCGGCAACGCGTAATAAAGTGTTTGCTGCTGTACCTGACTGCGGTATTTAATATGATTAGGTATAGGATAAACAAAGGACAGAAATAAACGAAAAGTCATTTTTATAAATTCATTGCATATGGAAACATTAATACTTACTGGTCTATGGAGGTGCCACAGTCTGAAATAGAATTTAATTTAACTGTGTAATTATTTGTTTATTTTCGCATTTATTCAGGAAATTAATCGTTCATTTAATATTACGTAATTATATTGAGATATATCGTATTCGAGGTTGTTTTATTTTTGATGACTTAGATTTAGTTTTTGAAGACTACAGTTATTTATGGATATAACATATGTTCCCAACGGAAAAATAATCATAAGTATCAATTCATTAATTGAAAAAAAAAACAACAAAGAGAATATAAAATTTTTATTCAAACAGTTTTTCTCGTCTGCGAGTTAGCTCAGGTCTGTTGAATACTTTATCGCGCTATCTCAGCGTAGATTACTGAACACAATTTAAACGAGCCGATCCGCTTAATTTTTTTAATGGCAAAAGTTTGTTGTATAAAATTGGCACGTAAATTAGAGTAATTTTTTTCCCATTGGCCCCTTGAGGAACGGTAAAAAGGCATTTCTTTTACATCATGGTTCCCCAAGAGAGTTTTAATGGGACGAATTGGAAATAAATCTTGTTTTTACACCACTTGATACTAATCGATGGAGATGGAACAATCAATCTTGATCAGTCTCCCTTTTTCCGTGTAGGTAGAGTGTAATACGTAGCTTTCACTTTTTATAGTGCTCAAGGATCAAGACATAATGGGGGCATTTTCTCGTTATGAAAAGAATGACATAGGAATTCAATATGAAATTTATTATAGAAACAATAAAAAATATTGTTTTCGGGCTGTTAAGCGCGGGTCAGAGAAAATATTATAATATTGCTCAACGTAATAATAATTTGTCTGTCCGTATATTTGATAAGGCCAATCATTAAATTTATCCAGGACAATGTCCCCGACACTAAGCAGTGATAATTATCGGGACTATTACAAAGCCTAAGGGCTTGATATGAATCCTGAGTTAGGCATTTGTTAATTTCATTTACAAACATTGGAGAGTTGCCAGATGGGGAAAGGGGTCACACAAATTTATGGTTACGTTATTATAAAAGTAATTAAGTATTTGTGTTCTAAATTTTAAAAATTTTACACATTGTATAAATATATATTTTCTGTGTACATTTAAGTGATGTGGGATATTTTAGGTCTTTGGGAAGTGATTTCTAGCGGTTCAGTGTAAATATTTTCATCATCTATTTTCTTGTTGAGTCGTGTGCTTGAAGTGTAAATTTTTGTTCAAAACCGTAAACACATACCTATACGAAACATAATGCAGTTTAATATTAAAGAGTTCTAAGAAATCTGCATATGATTTATATAGTATTATTGTTATTCCACCATCGCGCCAGACCCATTACGCCATTTACGAGAAGCAACTGTCGTCTAACATCTGCTACTATTTGTGAATAATTCATTTCTTAATCCATAGAGTTAACACAATATAACATCTGTAAGTACACCATAAGTTAAAAGGAAAAATTTCATGTGATTGCGTGTACTCTAGCAACATAAACCCACTTCGGTGAAAAGTATTTAGGTTCTCATACAGCTGTGCAAGTAGAGTAGGGCATACGTAGATGTACGCGGTCAAGGTGGGAAGCCTGATTGTATTTATATGATCCCGGGTGAGATGGTCGTGACCACAAACAGCCGCACCAACGCGACAAGCGAGGACAGTAGACTAATTGCCCCGGGGCGAAATTACTTGTACAAGTAGATCCGTTCCCTTGAATATTCTCGAGCTTCACACAGCGCTCGGCGACGTCGGTTGCTACCGAGGGAGCAAATCTAATATAACCTTACCTCTCCCCTTAGGGGTAAGAAGGTATTATTTTAACGGAACATTAATGTAGAGATTAGGTATTGTTTTTAATATGTCATTAATCCCTTAGAGGTTAGGTATTTTTCTTAATGTAATATTAACATAGAGTATCACCATTAACAATCTAGTATCACCACATAAATGAGTTCAAAGTAAGACGTATATTGCTTTGCTAACGATAATAGTGTTTTAATGCGGTTTATATGAAAAGGATTTTGTGGTAAATATTTATGAATGTCGGAACTTCACGCCTGTAATCCTTGAAGATGATCCAGAGGAAAGCAGAACACTCCCACGTTTCACCGATTACGTTTACGTCCCACAACGGAATAGGTGATGAGGCTATTGCCATGCATCGGTATTCTTTGTTTCTATTTTAAATGAAACAATAAAATACACGTAAAAAGTCTAATTTTATGCTAATTGTGCCTTTGCTTTGTTTGCCTCGCTGATTTCACAAAGGAAAAGAAATTGTTTTATGCAACCATTCAGTGACCTGGGTTTATTTACGCAATAACCCTTGCAAGAAACATTTGCTAAGATATTGCTGTTAACACAATGTTACAAAAGTATCAGCAAAATAATGGTCTCTTAAAAATGTAACCCTTTTTAAATATTCGATACATCGTTCAAAAGAATTTCAATGACAGTATGATATTTTAAAATATTTGTTGATTAATCGAATAATATATACATAAAAATAACACAGCAAAAGAAACAAATACTAATACGAATATGCTCATCTCGTTCCAATATTTCTCCGCTCTCTATTTTCGGCATGGGAATCGTGATGAATATGGGGAACCTGAATTACAATCTTTATTTTCTGTACTCAACTTACTGCCTCTTTGTTCGAGTGGTTGCATGTGCGACTGCCGATCGAGAGGTCCTGGGTTCAAATCTCGGGTCGAGTATTATTGGATTTTCCTAATTTAGAATTTCTAGTGGTGACTGGAATCTGTGCCCGGTGAATGGCAATAGGCTCACCACCTATTCCATGGGATATAAACGTAACTAGTGAAATGTGGGAGTGTATTACACTCCTCTGCCTACCCCTTCAGGGATTACAGGCGTAATGTTGCGTTGTTACTCAATTGGTACTTTCATGAAAGCTTTGCGAATGTACTGGTGGTCACTATAAAATCAATAATCATACATATACACTATGTAAGTTCAGGTTTACGGCTCATAGTATACCAGTACTACTCACAAACTTGTGTTTTAATGCATTTGTTTCAAGTAACCACGTCTTCGTCCATATCGTCCAGGAACTTGTACTTTATCAAGATGTTTAACTTAAATATTAAATAAGGACTACAGAATTGATATGTCTCTTGTATACTGCTTATTCAAGTATCTAAGTCCATATAAAAAGAGAATTGTGATGAGTTAAGTACGCTGGGATATTGACATACAAAACCAGCTGTTTCGTGTTTGTTCATTCTCGTACCAAAGACACAGTAATAATAACTTTACCTAATATGTTTATAAACATCTGCGCTTGCCGTCAAATTGAATCGCGGTAAGACGCTAATCTAATGTATTATGAAAAATATGAATAATAATACGCTATTAAAACAGCTAGAAAAATATTTTTCTAACACTTTTTTGCCTCGATTTATTATTCCTATATAAAGTGTAAAAATCCTATGAAAGCTATCATTTGTACCAATTTGATTTTGACGTTTATTTAGTGTGGATATTGTACCTAAATTACTTACAATAAAGTTTTGATACTAAATTGTAAATTTGGTCAAAGAATTGCACAACAAATATTAAAGCCTACCAAATGGATTTCTAGTGAAATTTCCAGGCACTGCTTCGTGAAATAAATTACTGAAAGAAAGGTGCCTGGGTTGGTTTAATAGTATCACAAAAAACGTCTGAAAGTGCCCTAAATCTTCGTGTATAAACTAATTAGCAGCTATGCTACAGATTAACACGGGTAGTGCGCGGATTAGTCACTTAAAGTGGATTAGCCCTGATTAATCAGGCTATAATTAATTTATTTTGTTTCCACGACAGCTGAGAAATGTTAGTGAGATTATTTAATTTAATAACACGTGTGTCTGTGAAAGAGGCTTGAGTCTTTATATTATGCTACTCGTAAAAACAAATTTGATATTTTGTTATATGTTATTCGAATATTATCATTGCTATAATATTTGATTTATTAATAAAATTATTATCTTTAGTAATCAAATATAAACGCAATACACCTATCTATGACTTTGGTATCCAGCATTTTGTTTTGCTTTTTGATAGATATTCTATAAAACATCAATGTGCCGAACTAACGGCTAATACTAGGGTATATGTATGTATCTCTATCAGCTACTTCTGTAATTAGTAGGTAGATGATTATATTCTATATATGTATCTACCATTCTGTAGGAAAGCATGTATGTATTTATGAGTTGGATATTCAT
>DWDT01002245.1:0-14090 GCA_018245595.1 Microceris scylla | reverse complement strand
GTGCGCGCCGTGGGTTTGAACCCGGCACCCCCGGAATGAGGGGCTGAATTCTTAACCACTAGGCTATCACTGCTTATCATATCATTGTGAGGCTCAATTTCCGCCTCCACTAGTATTTAAGGAATATTCGTGCGGCCTGTGTTAAATACCTCTAAGTTCTATCGTCTACATTCAAACTACTATTATTAATAATTAAATAAATATTGAGGATTACGATTTACATCAGTGAGGATGGCCCTGCATAATATAAATCTCTTCATATCAAAGAAGACTTCATATCATAATTTTTATACATGTCATAAAAACTAAAACATATAATTGTGGATTCTAGCACAACAATTGGGTCTAAATTGTAAAATAATATTAATAATCTGGCTCGAACTGCATTTAATCCGCTAAATTTCCAAATTCATTAAAAATCTGTTCCTGAGCTGAACTATACATATTCGTTATATATGTGTGCTGCATAAGTTGTATATGTGTGATATGCATATACAATCAAATATCTCGCTTAGCCGAACTCTCCGTGCTACATACAAATGCGCCCTTACTGAGAGAAGTGAGCACGTGTAAGAAGTCACGTCTTTAGTTCCCCTTACAACCATTTAGAGTTAAATGACAATTGCATTTGCTCTTTTTTATTATAGCAATTTATTGTGACAAATGATTCACATGAGATGCTAGTGTTTAGAAATAATGGCCGGTAATAAATGTCGTATTGCTGTCGCTGCAAGGGCCTAGTAGGTATTTATAGTTTTAAATACTATTAATTATGTACAATTAAGCGTGATTTCCTGACGATAAACAAATCATTAATAATAAGTGTTTTATGTTGTTGAACGCTCGAGTGGCTGTCGCCGGCGTTTCATAATGTAATCTTCGCGTGAAGTATTTGCATAATGTTATTATTACAATGTATTGCGTCCGCTGTTTAAATACTGGCCGTCCGTGGCAAAAAGTCTCGTTAGTCACCACGTCGTCGGCGGTGTCGCGTTACACTTGCATGTTGATGCACATTTGATCGTCTTATGTGTGTTTTTATCGTCTTATTTCATTGTCCACATATGACTATTGATACGAGGATTAGGACAGTAACAATAGGTGTAAGATAAATAGGTGTGAAGAGGGACGTTTTACAGAAAGAAGGAACTTAATTGTCACAGGACATATTTGTTATTCAACAGGTATTTCGAAAAAAAAATCATTTTATAATTAGTATAATTGTCTGTACCTATAACTATTTGTTACACTGTTAAAATGTTATAAAATGTAAATAAATTTGAAATTTATTTCTTAAATTGATAATTGTAGCAACTTTAAATTTTTAAAATAAAAATTATCTAGCGTCGTTAGGCAGACGAGCTAAAAATAAGGCTAAGCCTGCAGCTCCGGTGTTTATGGTTTTGTAACATCACAATGATAGCTGCGGCATGCATGAGTCACGGCCGGCCAAGTTCATTGTCGCCGGTCGAACTTGAACCCGCTGCGATGATCTCACTCCACTGACGGCGATTGCACTCACGCTATACCCCGCGATACGTACTCTAAGCTATGTACTTACATATCTTCATGCCGAGTCCCTTACGGGGTAGATAACTCTCAAAGTAGACAACGAACGTACGTACGAACAATATTTTTTCCTAATTTTGCCGTAGACTATCACCAACGTTCTCCAGTACTGGTTCTTAGTAAGTCGTCCACGGATTATGAGTGGTATCACAAAGCACCTGAAACTGCAGGCGAAATTATCGAACAATTCTTGGAGTCTAAAATCATGTTAAGATTTCATATGTAAAAATATGTTTTGATTTTTACAATTATTTTATATGTGTTTTATTCACATAACAACTTAATAATTTATATTTACGCCGGACCGTTAGTGGTCTGGAGTAAGCCAAAAGTTTTGAAGAAAGGTCTCTCATCAATACTTTAAGAACCAGTTTTCTAGAGAGTTTAAAAGTTGCTACTTGTATGTGATATGGGGTTCTCAGTAGGCAACTATAAAGTTATAGTTGGTTCCCAGTAATCGTTTGCGCCACGTACAACTTAATACACACACTTTGTTAAAACGTGTCCATCAGTTCAAAATCTGTGAATTGTAGCTATTACTCCTAAATAATTTTCGCCTTTATTTGAATTTGTTTCCAATCACTTTCATATGTCATATTTACGCTTATATCTACTGTTCGACACGGGTCTCATCGAGACAACACATTTCATTCATTTATTTATTCATTATAATCTAAAGCTAAGTTACCAAAGCATGGACGTAGTACCTGAAGGCACCCTCTACCAATTAGCAATTAATCTCGTAAAGTTTACGTCGCGTAGCTTGCTGTACGTCGCCGGCTGCACAGATATTGATAACGTTTGTAAACACGTTGGAACAATCGGCCGCGCTGCGCGGTGTCTACGTGACAATGACTCCGCGGACCCCCGGTATCGGTTACACATGCACAGATAAACCAGTAAACGGACGAACTGTTTGCATTCGAATGAGAAAATATTGCGGTATTTATATATTATTATTATTATTATTAAAATGTTAAGGGAATAAATCGGTAAAAGGACCGTAGTTCGCCCTCCTATCAGATGGTCTGACGACCTGAAGAAGACAGCGGAAAACTATTGGATTCGGAAGGCCCAGAATCGCAAGGAATGACATCGATTAAAAGAGGCCTATGTCCAGTAGTGGACATCCAGAGGCAGATGATAATGATAAATTGGAATACGTAATAACTTGACTTTTATAATGCATTTTATGAATCGTCAGTGTTTAATACGAGGTTCATAACGGGAGTACCATGAGCGAAATTTGTGTGTAGCCCAGATTGTTTTTTATATTTTTTTTATTTGGCATGGCAAGCAAGCTATTAGTTCACCTGATTTAAATGGTTGCCATCGCCTATGAACATTGGTAACTTCCGACGTGTGGCCAACGCGTTGCCAGGTTTCATCCTCAGTCCCATCTCATCAAAAATATTAATCATTATTTCAGTACTAAGGAGTAGCACGTCTATAACCAGAGGTACAATCGATACATATTATATCAACTGTCCTAACTGCAACTAATAGTCGTATTCTAGCAGTTCTATTACCACTTTCTGCTATCTTATTACCGAGTAATATCTACTGTACTGACAGTAACTGTTCTACTCCAAGATACCAGTTCAGAATAGGTTGTGGGTGTCCAGAAGGCGTAACTGATACATAGTGCTTTGCTAGACTTGCTACGGTTTTAGGATAGAAAAAAAATTATTTAACCTTCACATTGATTTGCCATTAAATTTTATTGTTGAATAAAATTAATTAAATTATGAAATGAGTACATAAATTTAATTGAATATATGCAAATGGCGACGACGCAGTCTCTGGAAAACTGTTACATTTAGTATTCCAGTTAGCTATTGTACCGAGCGGCTTAGACCCTGGCCGTCTGTTCGGGCACCACCCGGGGGTGGTGGTGTTCCCGGCTAATTAACAAACGTTTCGCTCCAACTTGTCCCGGCGCCAGGCCGCGCAGCTCGCCACTTGTCACGCCCAAACTTTGCCTTCGCCACCGAGAACTGCTTTGGCGTTTCATTAAATTAATTGTGTTGCTATTATGTGTTAATATATGCTACAAAATTAATATGATTATTTAAAAAACTAGTAATCCAGATCATTATTGAATATGCATATGTGTGAAGCGAGTGATCAGTGTTGAAGTGCATAAGATCTGTAGGATAGCTATTTTTGGCACTCGGTGCGCTCTGTCTATCCAGTAAAGGACCTGGCGTGACGATTCAATAATGATAATATTTAGAAAAATATAATAAAAAAGTAATAACAATCGACTCATTATAATTCCACTGTCAGAATATGGGTCTTCTCTCATATTGAGAGGGTTAAGGCTATAGTCTACCACGCTGGCCAAGTGCGGTTGGCAGACTTTACACACCTTAGAATTTTGTGATAAAAATAGAAAACTTATGTCTTAGATCTTAGAAAAATATGTTTAAATAATATTATTAAAGTAGGAAATCTTCGCCTTAGAATTTACAAAAAAAATTCTTTAAGACGTATGAAGTCTACCTATCCACATTTAGCGTGGCAGACTATGGCCTTAACCCTTTGATTCTGAGAGGAGACCCGTAGTCTAACAATGGAGTGATAAGATTAAAACGTAATTTCATTGCGAACTACACACAATCACAGATTTTACTAGTGAATATGAGAAAATTATTAAAATGTTTACTTGTATGGAATATTTTGTAATTTAGAATATCTTTAACTATATCTATCATCATTATCATCATCAGCCTAGTCCCATCCACTGCTGGACATTGGCCTCTCCAGTGGCACGCCACTGAGTTCGATCTTCAGTTCTTCGCATCCAATCGCTGCCAGCCACTTTCCGTATATCGTCACTCCACCTACGAATAGCATGCTGTAACCTATATGCAGTGCTATAAGTTTTAGTATTTGTAATGTCACCATTTTTTTCAGTGGAAGGTAGTTGTCACAGCTGGGCCCCGAACAGAAGGTGTCCTTGAATTTGGTTGTAAAGCACTTGTCATTACTGTTTCTAAGAAGCAAATCTGGATTCATTATAAATTCGTGTGTTCATTCGACGAAAAGTGGGCTTCATTTCTCAAATAAAATTGTAGTCGTTGAAACAAAACAACAACTGAGTGTACCAGCATCATTTAAATTGTATTCACAACACAAAAGTTCGCTAAACCGCAATAAACATTAACCTAGATTTTGTTGTGTATTCTATTTGAATGTTTGTACTTCTTTAGAGATAGGTAGAGTAAATTTATTTGTAAATACAAGGGGATGAGTAAGTCTGGGAACCACTGGAATGGAAATGTAGCGATACATTGCATATGTTTATGAAAGTATTTTCGTTATCGGGCTTGATGGTAAATATTTTGAAATTAAAATTCAACAGTATGTTTTTGTTTGCCTTTATAAGAAATAAGAACCGGACTACTGTTTATTAAGTGAGATTTAAATACACGAAGGTGTAGTACATTGCCACCGCGTCAGTCAAACAAACTTTGCGTTACCCCAAGCGCTTGCACTTTTTTGGGGTATGTTTTTAGATTAGTGTAAAACTTTGGACAAGTTTGAATCCATTCGTATTAATGCAACATGGTACACTATGCACCCGGCATTCAATAGATATCCTCGCTATTCCTAGATTCCCTAAGGATAGCACCAATGGACTTGCACCGATTGGGGCGATAGAAAAATAGTATCAGCTAGATACCAGTACCTCAAACTTGACACTGATCCTGACATTGTATACCGTGACATCATTCGTGTCGTGATTTTATTTCACTCCACCAAGGTCTCAGCTTAAGGCCAACAGCACCTCCGAGCTATAACTGAACTGCAATTGACATATTTTCTTCGTACCAGTCTTCATTCGCCGTGATTACGATCTCTCTAACTTTTGCATGTAATTTATTCAGTCCTATTCGAGTCAAGGTTGAATGAAGCAGTCAGACGAACTCGTTTTCTTAGCAGCTTCGCTCTAAAATTGAATTAGATACGACTGTTTATCATGAAAATAGCTCTGAATATCCACTTCATTTTATAGATATAACTATAACTCACCTTTTAACGGCTCGCAGCGCATTGTAGACGAAAAACCCTTTACAACATTATTCGGCGTCTTAAAACGCCGCACGAGAGAGCCGAAGAAAGCCGAAAATTAACGAAGGTTTCCGAAGGGATGACAAGCGAGAGCTTTCCGTGGAACGCGGAAAACGTCGGCACATGTTGAAAATACGAGTGGGCATTGACCCCGACCGCTTAGGCCGCCTGAACCTACAGCTGTTGCTGAATCTAGCGCGGTGCATCTCGTGATGCGTTTATTTATGTGGCGCTCTGTTGTGTTGAACATTTATCTCCTAGATTACAGATACGTTTCTCGCTCTCTTGAAATAGACAGCTACTTTACTGAACCGCATTTGAAAATTGCTCGGACGGACGAGTATTTAATGCGTCCGTGTTTTTTTAGAACTTGTAACCCGGTCTTTATCGCGCTGTTAATATTTTTATACTTTTTTTGGAAAGCCGCTTCATTGCTGATACTCAAAGTGTCGTTATAATTTTGCGAATTACGATCATTTCGTCGTTGAAATTTAGTAACACTTTAAGTTTATGTCTCACGGTAATCAACATACAGCTTCGTTAAATAATTGTGCTATATTTAAATACATTATTTTTATTAGTAGCTACATGCATAGCCCAAGCTAATACATTGTAGACTTCCTATGAAAAATCTACTCAAATGGTTCTATTACATAGAAGTCCATAAATCCGCTGATACCGACGACATCCGAATTGATAAGTTCCTTGCCAATTGCATCGCACTATATCTATTTTACAAGTTTTTTACAAGTTATAAATTTGGAAAAATTCTTCAAAATATTGTTTCCTTTCCTTTTTAGAACATTTAATTTCTTATACGCGTTTCTCAGACATTTTAAAATTGTATATGTAAGCTATAAAGTAGCTTACAAATATCGCAGGTAAGAAGAGCACCGAGTGTTAAGGTAAACTGCAATGACGCCAATGAAGGCCATCTATAGGTAATCATCTATAGGTAATCAATGTTAGGTTGAACAGAAATATATTTGAATATTAGCGAGACTTTATGCTGTACATTACCTTAAAGCACTGTGGCGATAGGACTTCAATAAAAAAATAATTATTTCAGCGTGATAAAAACTGATTTCAGCAATCGGTTATACCGCAAAACTCAATCCGTCAGTCAATCAGTAAGCGAGTCGTTAATTTTTAATGTATTTCATAAAATCCCTTTTAAATACATTAAACCATGCGTAAAAAATTTAAGACCTCAAATTTAGATGTGACTTGGCCTAATCGTGTCAAAGAGATTTATCGAACGAAATTTGAAGGCAATTAAACTTGACAGAGACTTTTAACGAAGGGACGAACGTCGTGACAAATATATTCGGAACAGGTGCATAAAAAGTAAAAGTTTATCTTTCATTACCACGAACGGGAATGGATCGGTGTCCTGGTTCGCGCATTTGGTGTAAGAAAATATCCACTTCACGGAAATGTGATTTTATCGTACGATTTTAAAATACCACCCCTTCCGCACCGCCCGCACCGCGCGACACGCCAAGAATTGTCGTATCCAAATAACGTCTTACAACTTTCAACTTATCAATAGCAACTAATAAATAAGAAAGGGAAGTGCGAGAATGCAGAAGAAAATTCCTTAGATAACATAGGGAATCGTTTTGGTTTAGTTATAACACTTTCACTAATAATAATTATAAGGAATTAGTCATAAAACGTTCGAGAGTTTAAGGACAAAACAGAAATTTAGCTTTTCTTCTGTTCACGTTTAATTTTTTTATGTAATGCCAACACTTCATAAGTTTGGCGAAATTGTTGCATGTGACAATTCGCATTTTTTATAGTGCACCTCGTTTACATAATTGACCGTTCATTTGCTTGTATCAAAGTTTTTTGAAATGAATGTTGCAATAATTCAGAATAAGAGGTAGAGCCTTTACGAGAAATATGAAATGTGTATTATTATTACTATACCAGGTCCCTTACGGCGTAAGCAGATAAAACCGAGTGTCAAATATGTCTATACTTACAGACCTTATATTACTTTAATTTATATTTTTAAGGTAAGTGCCAAAATATAACAATTTTCTATTTGAACTATTAAAATATTCTCAAATACAATGAGGATCTTTATAAAGTTGGAAAAATCTCAATTCTCCGTCAAAGCCAGCTACGCATCTGTGACATTAATCTTCCAGCCGCCAATACCATTTGCAATCAAGTGGCAAGTCTCTTGTTAGCGAAACTTAAATCGAGTTACTATTGGTTAAAAATACGAAAACTAAAAGTCATAACAATTCATTATTTAATAAGTGGAACTACAATCCACTTCAATAATAATAAGTGCACACACTATTTATTATATTAATTGCGTTATGTGACGTTGCCAAATTTGTTACGGTTAACGTAATTCTAATTATAAACGTCATACTTGAGCCGTCTAATCGAACGTCGAAATTAACTTTTAAATTACATTTAATTTATTAACATTTAATTTATTAACATTCATAAGTCACGCACAAAAAGTGTAACGAGTATTGTCATATAGCATTACAATATGCTTTAAGCACAGTTAGTGTTCAAATAACGTGAGCAATTAATCACGTTGTCATATTTCGGTGAGGTGCGTTTAAAAGTGTTCGACCGCTACGTCATCGGAAGTCGCCGCGCACGGTTTCGCGCCTAATTTAATTTGAAATTGGAATGATTTGTGCTTGTCTTTGATTGAATTTGTTTCGTTTAATTTTCCCGCCTACACATGAACCCACTCATTCAACCTCATTCGTGTAACTAAATGTGTTTTATGTAAGTGTAAAACCCCGCGATGTTCAAAAAAAATGTTGGAGCATTATTTATTTCACCCTTTAAGTTGAGGAAATAATACACATCAGCATAATAGCCCAGCTGCATAGAGGGGAATTAACTGGGACAGCTCAAAATGTTGTAAATTTTAATGTTTATTAGGTAGGCAGAGGTTTCGTCAGTGAGTCGTTATTTTGTTTTATTCATTATATATAAATGCTCCAATTATTTTAAAGTTTATTCGTGTTTCATTTGTCATTATAAATACAAGTACCCTAATTGAAAGATATCCTTCCAGTATAAGCGGTACTAATTATCCTTAAACTTTTATACTACCCCTGTAAATCGATTAGTCAAACGGTGTAATTTATAGTTCTAGTATATAAACAAATATTTTCTCGCAAATACAAATAAGTTCTTGCTTTACGAGGTTTGCGTTTAAAACCCGGAGAAATACGACAAAGAATAGTTAATTATTCATTAATTAGCAATCAATTATCATATAAAAACTATTAAAATGTATAAATTCCAATTAGCACTGAAAATGCTTTGAAATAAGGTTCGAAAATAATGTATGTAATGATGTACGGGCGTGCATGAATCAGTAGCGTCATTTTCAAAACAAAGTGATATATTGAAACGGATAGGTCATACCGGAACTAGCGGAAGCGTTGCAGGTCGTTGATCCTCACTGCGAGTCAATGTCAGCGGCGCGGTGCGGCGCGGCTCCAAGATTTGGCAGGAACAAGGGTGAGCCGCTGGTACGGGGTTGCAGGGTGCAACTGTCGCAGGGTAACGACCGGGCCGGGGTCGTCGGCCGGCGCCATGCGGCCGCGCGACCGAGCCATCCGATTGATTGGAGCGGGACGGCGCTACCTCTCCGTACCCTTAACGATTCAACTACCCCCGAGCATAATAGGGGAAATCACACTTTGTTCCGTAACAGATAAGGTGTGATTCGGTTTACCTCGCCGGGCGCTGATAACACTTTTGGCGGTTGGCCTGCGAGGTCGCTGACGCACACATGGGCGTTTAGGGAAGTAGTTTTGCTCAAAATATTGATTTTTCTGCGGGCCTCGCGACCGCGTGGCGGGCGCGTGTGTGCGTGGGCCGCGCGTGCAGGTGTGCGTGCGAGTCTATTTTGGGTGAGCACGTGGTCGTAGTTGTTGCTTGTTGACATGCGTTTTTATTTTTATGGCGGCACGGCCGGTTAATTACGTTGCGCAATTGTTTACTACAGACGTTCCGTTTAGACGTATTCTTTCTACACAAATCGACAGGTCTAAGTATAATCTGAAGTAAGTGTAAATATTGTGCATGTCCTTTATAATAAATAAGATTTATTTAGGATTTTTAATTGTGTATTTCATTAGAAACAAAAGTCAATTAGGAATCGGGTTTAATAAGAACAATTCATACTTAAGGATGAAGTAGAGGGATTCGATAAAGATGCTTAACTTTCGTCTCGTCCTTGCTTGATACATATACGAGGACATAGGCTATGGGCGCCTTTTGACGAGATAAATACATTGTGCCGTACGTATTATAATATACTATTATTGTATAAGTACAGCTGCTCCCGAACTACCCACACTAGTGCTTTTAGGACTCGCGCACACACGCGCAATGCCTTACCCTTGATTTTGCCTGCTCAAGGTCTCTACCCTCCGAGGACACGCACTCGCTCTCCACCACTTCCGCATAAGTCTATCCCTCTCTAAAGTGCGGACAATGCCGAATTTCACCGATCGAAGTGCGGGGTCGTCGACCGACATGACATACGTATTGGTAAATAAACATTGATGTAGGTATTACATAATGAACATCCATCGAATGTTTTGATCCGCCGTCGGGAAGTGAGCTGGAAATAGACGGATTATTTTCAATCACATTCCTTTTATAAGGCCCGTTGAGTTTATTTGCTAAGGCAATTAGCGCGCTATACATCAAAATATCTGTTCAAGTATTTTTGCATTCAAGTATTTGCGTTTTAATAAATAAGCGGGTTCGGATGTATCCGTGTTTTAATTTTAAATCGACTTATCTAGTCCCATCTACCGCGTTAGATGTACTGGAAACCTAGCGGTATGATTGTAAAGGCAAATAGACGCAGGAACATGAGACATTCCATAATGATTCTCAGAAAATAGAACTTTGATTGCACTGTTTAAAGAAGTTATACCCAACTAGGTTATATAAGTATGGAACATTTAAAATATGAGTGTAATAAATGTATTTGGGTTTTCCCTCAAAGTACCTACCAACGTAGGTAATACCCATTCCAAAGTCCCATTGTGAACCCTACATAAAAGTTTTTGAACGCAACTAGAGAAAGTCATATTCAAATATTTATTGACGTCTTTAATACGTTTTATTATTACCATTACTAGACAAGCATTTTACAAAAGAACGTCAATTTAAAAATTAGAATTATATTAAGTATTTAAAAACAATGAAAAATAATATCCTACAGAAAAAAACCTCAAACTTTAATCGAATGCCGATTCGATTATATTTTGTGCACCCCGACCTATCCCCCAGGACCTGCATTAATGTGCCCTAGACATCGACAATAAGTCTAGACACCGGCACTGGGTCTATCTAACTATCTACATATAGGTACTAGGTACTAACCATACCGCACCAGCAAGGGCAGGCTGCATCGAGACAAATTGCATTCGAATAGTGAAATTATTCTAAACAAAATACTTTCCTTCTTAATATTTAAATTCGCAAATTTCTAGCGTTTCAAATGTAATTTATGTTTCTTAAGCGAGTGAGCTAATTAGTGACTATTGCAGAATAGGAACCAATGAAATATTTTAAAATCAAAATTGGTAACCCGTCGTAACTTTTGTATCGTTTTCAAAAAGGTTAATCGTTAATAACATGAGCCTTATATTTTATTGTAATCAGTAAGCCAATTTAAGAATAAAAAGACATTATCATTGATCGTAGAATAGTGTACTTGTTGCAATCTACATACGGTTACTATACCTATATACAGTTTAGTGATGGCTCATCCAGCATGTTTTCAAACGGGAATGCCGCTTGATGGATAACCTCGACAGTCTCATCTCGCTGCAGCGCAGACGAGCTGGGAAACGTACTAAGAATCAATACGATTTACGTATGTAGGTAATAGTCAATTCATTTATTTAAATATTAGTTAAAATAGTAAGAATATAATTTACTTTAATTAACAACATGACATAAAAATAACATAAAAGCATCAAATTGTTAGGCTTACATTACGTAGGTATTTAGTTGATAATAATACCCAGACATTCAGATAAAATCTCCCAATCCCACAATTTGGCGATATTTCCAGGATAGCGTTGACCGAAATGAGAGTTCCCGGTATAGAAGACCTCAAGAAATATCTTGTACCTAACATATAATTCATAGGAACAATCGTCAGAAACGAAAAAATGTTTCTATTACATTATACAGTCTATAGCCCAGTTTTACATTTGAAAGAATAAAATCTTGTTAGTTAAAAAGTAAGAAAATCATATAAAACATATTGACAAATTAAAATTACCTTACACTATTATCTGTCTGTCTCTACTAAGTACCTACTATACCCAACATTTTTAATTGATAAGAAAATTTACTTAAAACGGTGAATTATAAATATTATAATGAAACGATATTTTGCAATAATTTCTATAGTTGCGTATCGCTGTGCCGTAGCGTATCGGTAGTGTACGTACAGCGTATACCAATGCGCTCTACAGTATTTTCAATACGTTAGAATCTAGCGGCTAGATGAATTTGCCGCACACACATGACACGGCGTCCGACACCGGCCGCGGCACTAATGACGAACGAATTTAGACGAACTCCAAATAAAATGCATTTATTTAAAACTTCGTGTTACAAAATTATTATGCGAAAAACTTTAAAAAAGGAACTGAGCTCATTTTTAACATATCATCGATCCTTCTATCAGTTTACTGTTGCGTCTCAACTTACTATAAAGGGGCTAGAATGTAGTCTGGTAGACTGATTAAATCCTTGCTAGCAGATTTCACAATCCTTAAACGACGTTATGACAAACTTAAAAGCAATTTCCAACCGATTTTCCTTCAGCACTATTATATCAAGTGATAGGTATTTTTTGTCACAGACAATGTAATGTTCGCTAGGTAATTGCTTTTGGGTTTATACCTACTTAATCTAACTCTGTCCTGTCTATCGCCGTGTTGGAATTTTGAGAACCTTCCGACCTTCCCTGCAACTGCGTGGATGTGCATCGCTAGACGCTGTCGGCACGTCAGACGACGCACACACGCGCGGCATATCGACGTTGGACCGTCGCTCGCGACATTAATGAAGCACTTATTGAGTTGGGGGCTTGAGACTCGATGATTCGATTTTCAATATTTAATTTGAAATTTAATAGCTTCATACAAAGTATCTACAGATAAGCTAATGAAGATTGAAAAATATCAATTTATATTTCGTTGAAAACTGCTAATTCATTTGTTTAATAAAAGTAACGGTTTCTGCCAGATTTGGGAATTAGGTTAGACAAAAAATTTCATTTAAATCATTGAGACTCATGAAATGGAACTGCTGATTCTAATTTGCTGAAAGTTTAAATACTTCGGAAATGAAAGTGCTGAATTTGTTATCTTTACAAGTGCTGTGCAGAAATATTTTATTCAAACAAATTATGTAGAGAATATTAAAATCAAACAATTAAGTGGAAAGATAATACCTTAAAATACATCATTTATTATTATATTTAATTGTATTCAATAAATAAAGATGAAATTCGTAAATTGCTGAGACTTTATAGAGTTCTAGTCTAGATTCAATAAAAAATTAAATCGTATGTCCAGATTAAAACAAAACCGAGCGATGTATAAATCGGCGAAACTCCGCAAACAGCTCCGAGCGTAAACAATGCACCAGCAAATTGATTTGCCTCACACGAAAATGCGTTCTACAGCTTGTTACGTAACATGAACGAGACCTACCCCAACGGAGTGCACACAGACCTAGCCTCGTGTGAGTGCCTAGCGCATCTGTAAGCACTAGACACACACAGACGCACCTGTCGCGTCGTGCGCACATGGTGTTCAATTATAGCATGGGGTGGCTGCAGGGTGCAGGGTGGCTTTCGATTCTTATGTTGTATATTGGCGGGACGTGATTGGATGGCAAAATGAATCAGACTGCCATTTAATTACACGCGTGTTTATTTTATACTGTTACCTCTCAGGTATTGTTTGCTCATTGTCTGGTCCCCGCTCCAGGTCTGAACAGAAAATGTTGGAGCTGCGTGATTATTAAGATTAATAACTTAAATTTAGGTAAATTTTAGGTCTTATTATACTCACCCCAATGCGAATAATGGGTACTACGCAAGTCATTTCGTATTCATATTCTTCTTATTATTTTTCATAGGGTTTCAAATCGGTGTTGTTATTATAAAATAAAAGTTAAGTTTTTAACGTATTCACGCGGAAATTGTTTCATATATGGAATAAGGTGGATAATTGTTTTTTATTCCGGACTAATACCGCCCACAGATTTTCGCCATCGCCCAACGCGACTAAACCTCCATCCTCACTATTTAAACAGTTGGCGCTTCACTACTGTGCGCTTCTCCAGAAGTTTTATACCTCGCACAACGAATCTGTGGAACAATCTGTCGCATACGGTATTTC
>DWDT01002244.1:0-14090 GCA_018245595.1 Microceris scylla | reverse complement strand
GTTGCTCCGCGTTCCGCGCCGCTTTTCTTCTGTTTTCCCGCCATTATATTTTTTAATCATCGACTACGTCAACAATGAAAATACAGTGGTTTGCGAATTGCCAGTAATAAATCAATTATTAATTGTTATAAAATTTGATCAAAACCTTAGGTTTATTATAAAATATTATTTTTAACTTCATAATCTCTTTTTTTTTTAAATATTATTACACGTAAATTTGTATTAAAATAATCACCCAATCTATCACGCGCTTATAACATGATAGTCCACCAGCACAAGTTACTTTACCTACGTATATCCATTTATAGTATGAACGTACTTACAAACCTAAGTGCTGATCCGAGCTGTCGAAGTTTTAGTGTTTGAGTTAGAATTACAAAGTTCTCACACAGGGTACACTACATACGTAAATACATACATAAGTGCACTGCGCTGGGCGAGCGTACTACACTACAGTTAGCAAACCGCGCGCGTCCGCACGTGGTGCAAGTCTCCGGGCTCCAGCCGATAAAGTACTGACGTCTCTCAGGGAGTATAATAATGAAAATACATTAGTAAGACCAGTGAACTTCGTACACCTACAATACAATCTACCCTTATTCATTGCTGTCAACGATACTGACTGCGTTGTGAACGGTTTGAATTTGATTAGGACAATAAATAAAATTTGCTTATAAATCAGTGTCTTTTATTTAGTTGTCATTGCATTAGTCCACATTAACTCTATCAGGGCGTTATTTATGAAAGACAAAATTTTTGCATCTTGAGCGTACTCGTGCATGTGACGCTTGCTTCCATTTTGGTGGTAAAGTAGTTGTTTGCTTACGTTGATTGCGTCGCCATTGGAATTAGCAGCATCGTGGAGATGCATGTACGAGTACGATACGATCTGTACGATAGGTACATTTAATGTCGTATTCTTTACATTAATTTCCTCTTATTAATTTAATCTGTATGAATAAAAATTCGTAGCGCTTACTGTTTGAGGATCGCGCCTCCTGGAGAATATTACTGGCTGGTTTTAAGCGGGATCACGATCCTCAGTAATGAGGGACCGATTTGAGAGAGAGAGAGAGACTGCTTTATAGGTTTCAGCACTTGACATCATAATCGACGTACGGTTACATGTATTCAAATCAAAGAATCAATTATTAAAATTCAACTTTTCTACGTAAACTGAAAAACCATTAAAATGTGTTAAATAACACGTCGGATACCGTATCGTAAACGTCAAAATAAGTCGTCGAGTCTTTCTAAAATTTAACGAAAAAATATTTGCAATGCAATAAATTGTACATACACAACCGCATAAAGAAATGATAGTGTTTAATAACATGTCGGTTGCTATAATAACGAACTTCCATGAACGCCCTCCAGTGAGAGAAATCGGATGTTTCGTCTCCCGAACAAAATTACAAATAACTAAATTACGAACAAAACCAAATGAACACGACGAAAATCAGTGCAGCCGTTTGTTTAGTTTTAGTTTCACTAACGTACAGCTATTAATTTTTATATGTATATAGATCTGCACACTTCTCAAGCCGCTTGTACGCCTGCACTGTGCTATGTACTATTTATACGATTGTATTTCATTGTACGTATTAACAGATAAGCAATTTCGATGTGCGCAAAGGACCCGGCATAACCATAAATTACTAATTAGCAATAAAAGTAATGGAGCAGCGTCGATTATTTTATTTAAATCTAAACTTAACAGGTAAGAACGAAGTTCCTTCGGCTAACGTAGAAGCGATATCATTTGGAAAAAAAAAAATTCTCAATTTTATACAGGTTTTCTTGATTTTTTTTTAAATTTTGCTAAGTTTTTATTTAGGTACAGGAAAGTATTTAGAAAATCCAGTATTTTTGGAAAGAAAATAAATTACGTAAAATAAAAGAAAACATAATTCAAATTATCAACTAAAATAACAAAATATGTCTTTATTTTCGTTTGACAACATAAAATTACATAGAAATAGAAATAATTACATATTATTATTATTATTATTTTGCGGTACTGAAAATGATTAAAAATTCACACCCACACAAACACACACACACACACACATATATATATATATATAATCTTTATGGAGTTTCGTAATTTTTTTCTCAATTTTTCCGTATGACCCTCTAAACAGTAAGAAAGATAACCTAGAAATCCTTACGAAGATTTTAGTATGTACACACAATATTAAACAATGTATAATATTTTATATTTATATTTATAAATAAACTAATACTTACGTATTTAATTCTTTTCCACTGAATAATTTCCCACTATTATCACTGTCAATTGCATTCAAGTCACTTGTTGGTTCACTTGCCATTGTTACTATATTTAATATTATTTTGACGATTTTAAATTATATGAATCTAAGAATATGAAAAAAATAATAAACGTGGCTACTCACGAGAAAAATGCATCTATAATGTGAGTATTCGCCACGTGCTTGTCCATGAATTCATGAGTATATACTCTGCATTGGAAAGGTGTAGTGGTTATAGAGAGAGAAGTGATGAGAGAACGAAAAGAAAGAGGGAGAAAGAGAAAGGTATTATACACTACTCGCTTGTGTATACGACTGTCGCGCCTGCGCACATCTCACGTGACGCTTTTATTCCACGGTTTCTTATTCCACGGTTTCTTATTCCTCGGTTTCTTATTCCACGGTTTCTTTTTCACGGTTTCTTACGATTTTACTATCACATTTTTTTCATAGCCATAAGCCTGCCGTAAGGAACTTCGTTCCAAAAACTTAATACCCGACTATAAAAGTGCAGCCGTTAAAGGATCCAAATAACTTTGATCAAAAGTATCTCTATTAGGTACTTAATTACATCGATTTTAGTAATATATAAACTTTAAAATAATATTTTGTTCACACATACATACTATCAGCCTGAAATCGTCCACTGCTGGACATAGGCCTCTCCAATGGAACGTCACTAAACTACATACTATTTCATTGATCTTATCCAATTACATAAATGTTTCAATTGGCACATTTCAATTTGCATTGTTTCTCATCGAAGTGATTGTACTACTGTAAAGTTATAGAGCTATGTCCAGCCCTCGAAACGTTCCTCGAAACTCTTCAAATGTGATTAGCATTGGAGAATCGAAATTTATCTGGAGTTCCCTATCACAATGAGAGATGGGATGTCTGGAAGCACAATCGACAGATGTTATGCATAAAATAATTTGTCTTCACAATAGATACTTTAATGGAACTATTGAAATAGAAGTAGACACGAGGTCAAGACTTGCCGCAAATACGCCCCGACATTATTAGCATTAAAATCTTTTATTCCCGATGCTGTAACCCACCAATCTATGTAAAAATAATTTACTGTTAAACATAATCATAAATAATAAATAAAATAGTTATATTATACACGCAAAACATTTATTTTACCTGGTCAAAGCTCTTTTCAGGCACTTTTCAGGTTTCTCAGGCTCTCTCAGGTTTTGGACACACCGGACGCCGCAAAATAAGTGAATTAGTTATAAGATATAAATAAATATGTATAGTCTATAAGGTATGTATGTTATGGGCCTTGTTGCCTGAGAATAAACGAATAAATAAATTCAAAATAAATTTAAAAAATGAAGTATTATAATTAGTACACAAGTTACATAGTACATTGTTGTCATGGTACTGTCACAATGTAGTTAACCTAACAGACAAACCCTACATGAAAATTAATGCAAGAACTGCGCGACTATCACGTAACAAAATTAGCCAAAATTCGTTTGTGCTAGCATTCGGAGCGGGAAACTCCAACCTCGTCTCTGAATAGTGCTTTGGAGACATCGAGAGGCGAATATTCGACTGCAGCATTTACATAACAAATGCAATCTTTGTAAATAGCCAGCCAAATGTAAGAACCTGTTTTGACTGTGGAGCGAGACAGGTGAGCGCCGCGAGTGGGGCTTTATTTATCAGCTACGATTCTATTTAAGTGACAATATTTCAAAATACCACGCAAAAGCTAAAATGCGACTCCACTTGTATTCTCCTTTCAAGATTTAGATAACGTTGCTTGCAGCACTTTCGTTGTATTCTTCAGTGCTGCCGCGCGCAGCCTCGCGCCCCGCACGTTCGCTGCGCCGAAACACTCACCGCGAACAATATTGCTACGTGACATACATACATAGATAAACGGCCGATGCTTCCGCAATCCATGCACAAAGGTACTACCCTACCCTTTAACATCTCTTACGGAAGATACGGTATGCACGAATATCCCTGACGTGTTATATCTGCCCCTTTTACCCACTATTTTTTAAATTCCTTAGTTCATCAGGGCTCACTATAGCGACGCGTATGTTGAAAAAGATGCATGTGTATAACACACACAGAACTACTCGTATATGTTATTTTAACTCGAAGTACATGGCTGCTGCAACATGCTAAGTTAAAATATTGTTTGAACATTTCATGATGTTTTAATTCAGCTTCATAAAATGCGGACTAATGTTTAAATTTCGAAACCCCTATCATGATGTTATGCAATAGTCACTGCGCGTGGAAGCCGCTGAGTGTGCTTATAGTTTTTAATCGGTTACATTACATATAGTGGCATAAATTGCCAAAGAGCTCGTTAAAGTTTCACGAGCAGATGCTATGATAATATACTCTATTATATATTTTAATTTATGCGACGACTCGCGCGCCACAGCGCGGTGAAACCTCCGCAGCAACACGCCCACAGACGAGTGAGGAAATGCAGAAGGGCAGCACATGGATGTCGCCCAGATACGAGTCTGTACAGTTCCCGAACATAGTTTTATCTTTATACTATTATTTAAAGCATACACTTGCATTCCTGGTATAGCACAATTAATTATAGTAAAATTTTAAATAGCTCTCCACATTAAGTAGGTACGTCAACGTTGAACTGAACAGGAATGCATAATTTATATGCGTATTAACAAGCCGTACGGAACTTATCCCGGATTGACCGGTAATATCGGGAATAACCTTAGTGAAACTGTCACACATCGAACATTATATTGTTGGATCATGGAAGGGTCATTTAAAAATAATTAATTTATTAGGCAATGTTACATAGAAGTACGCAGCTATAATGTGAAGGATTCTAAAGAACACGCCCAAAAATTCGAAAAAAACAAGAGTTTTAATTTTTTCCGAAGCTGCACTTTTGATAATACGAGTGAGTTTTATAACAATGTGTTCGTAGAATACGACTTAACAGCCATGATTGAACCAGAGTTAATGACCTCTGTAAGAGCGGTTGAATAATTATGAAGGCTTTCAGCGACGGAGGGTAAACTCGCAACTATTGGCACACGCTAATTGCCGTGAACAGCGTGTGACGAGCGCGGAGCCACCGCCCGCTGGGAAACATTCTCAGCAGCGGAATCAGTTTCTTTATCCATTACTGAAAGTAAGAAATAACAACATTTATTTCACTGGTCGAGGTTATGATACTGATATTGTTTTTTATATATATTTAGTCTGACAAACGAGCCACCTGATGGTAAGTGGTCACCGTCACCTATGGAGGCTTATCAATATACTCGTATATGTACCTACGAATGTCTTAGTGTTATTACTACTAGCCTTATTATGATTACAGGCCGATTTCTGTTGCGGAAAGAGACCTGTGAACGGTAACGGGCATCATTGGGTTACAGCTAACCTACGAGTAGCTAAAACTATGAGTAGTTATGGAAGCGCTGTGCGCCGAGTGCGGCGTTATGATTTATGGCGAGCCAAAAGCAACGAAGATGTATTATACCGTGTTTCCGGCGAAAACGTCCTCACCCAGACTCATATTGGACAATTCAAAAGAAAACAAAGTGTGGCATGGACAGACGACTCTCCGTTACACACTCCTTGGAGACTCGTTCTATCGACGAGCCCATAAATGAACTCAGTTATTTTGAAACTAAAACTTGTTTTTATGTTTTTGGCAACAATCTGTACTTATATACATTCTTCTCGACAATCATCTTGTTCGTCTTTTGTCAATGATTCTAAGACCTAACTAGAGGCTGACATTCTCTAAGTGAGTAGAAAATTCCTCGAATTTCTCTCTCGCAGTGGCGAACACAGTCGTATCGTCGATGAATTGAACTTTGCAGATATTCTCCCCTTCTATATGTACGTCAGCCCTATACACATAAGGTGTTCTGTGTAAATATTGAAGAGGAGTGGAGATAGGATACATCTCCGATGGACACCAGAGATAGAGTGTAGTAAGCTTTAGTCAACAGGCGGCCCCAGACACGAAGGCAGAGCTACTGTTATAAAGTTGGCACAAGAGGTGAACTATATGTTTCAACACTCTTACCACGAAGAACTCTTACCAAGAAGAACTCTTACCAAGAAGAACTCTTACCAAGAAGAACTCTTACCAAGAAGTGTCTTTCGTGAGTTTAAAAGATCAATAAATCCAGGGATTTATAATATTAGACATCATCATCATCATCATCGTCAGCCTCTAGATGTCCACTGCTGGACATAGGCTTCTCCTAATCGGCACCACTCCTGCCGGTCCTGGGCCTTCCGAATCCAGCAGCTTCTCCCTGTCTTCATCATTATGCTAAAAATCGATACTCACTTCTATATCTTACAACAACGTTTTCCGAAATTACGAATCAATGCGCTAATGTAGAAGAAGCGTAAGATTTCTACCAGTCGTTTATCGCGGTCGTTCAAATGTTAATGTACATAATAATTAGGTAATCGTTATTAATCCTTGTCTGCTTCTAGACAACGCAAAATTCTGGTAAACTATGAAACGGTAATGTAGAATATACATATGTATGAATATCCTAGCATGTCATGAAATATTTAGATTAAATACATTTGTCTCTTCTGGGCTTTATTTGAGTGACACTTTGAAATGGTTTCTTGAACGGGTTCGGCGTTCGCTCGCCGGCTGCTGCGGCCGGCGGCACGTCGCTGTAACCGTGGCATTTGTTATGTACAGATATAATATACCACAACCGGTGGTTCGCTATTCCAAATGCCTGAACTGCTATTCAGCGGACTGGACGCAGCTCGGTACTCCAAGTATCATCGCGACCCTCTTTTCACAAATCGTATGTTAATACACGTATTCTGCCTATACTTTAAAGTCATTGTCATCACATAAAATTGTGCTTATATTCGTAAAATCAAACCAACCAAACAAGCTAATTCACAGTCTTCATTTGGACCACTATATCACGTGAAGCATATACATGGTTAACAGGGGACGTTTTATTTGTTATTTAAACTATAATTGTATATTGCTTTTTTTATGTAAATACGTTATAATCGTTCTGATTGGGGGATTATTGTCCACAAATGCTAAATAAGACAAGTCCGATGAGGAGGCGGGTCACACCGTTCGCCGATAATGTACGCCGAACAAGTTATGGGCCCGCGGCAGGCAGCTCCGCTAATGAGATAGTGCGAGCGGCGGCGGTAAGCTGGCGACTTATCCCGCGTAAATTGGCTTTTCGTGCTCAACCTCTGAAGCGACGAGGCTTTGTGGCTTTCAAACTCTATTTGTATGCTGAAGATCGCTATTACTATTATTTTATACACCCAGGGGATATAACTGCAATGTGATTCATGTGAAATCTTGTGTAGGTAGTTAAACTTGTAATCCGAACTACGCTTACATTTCGTTTCGGCTGATTAATCTGCTAGTGAGTAAAACTGATATATACCTTATTTGTTAAAAGCTAAAACTGAGCGTAACTGATTGTATTCGACCACACAAATTTTAACCTTAAGAATGTTTTGTGCCTCTTATCGGTTTTAGTGAATCAATCACACCCCCATAGCTTCATATGAAAATGGGTAAAACGGAGAAAATATTGTTAACAACATTTTAACGGCGGAAACGCTAGACTTTAGACAGCGTCATAAACTACAGAATGTCAAACGCAAGACAACCGGGAATAAAGAGCATCATAGTTCTATTTACAAGATGACAAACAAAAATATTCGAAAATACTACAATAATTAAAGATAAAAAAAGCAATATGTACCTATATAGTAAGATACCTAAATCAGGTGGAAGCTATAAACGCGCATATAAATAATTCCGAACACATAATACGAGTATTTGGATATCAATTCTTGCACATAATTCTGCCTGTATAAATAACTGGGATAAGATACTCAGAGTAGTGACTAATTTTTCCATAAATCTTTATGGCCAGAAAGAAAAACACGAAGACAAAACAACCAATGAGTGAAATGGAAGAGAAATTGAAAACATTAAAAAAGTTAAAATTAGTGAAAAGTCCAGGTCCAGACCAAATTGCGAATGAGTGTATAAAACTTCGCAAAACACTGCTAATATCGATAACAACCTTATTTAACACAATAAACAAAGAACAGAGAGTTCCAGAACAATACACAAAATCAAATATTATTTCACATTAAAACAAAGGTTATAGGCAACTATCGGTTCATTAGCCTACTACCATGTCTCTGCAAATTATTTTCATCTTGTTTCCTCAATCGAATAACTTCGAAAATAGTTAATAATCAGCCGGTAACGCAAGCAGAGTTTCGAAAAGGCTACTCTACAATCGATCGTCTTCAAGTAAACACTACAGCAATGCATAGAGTGCGTGCGTGTGAAAGTTCTCTATCAATCGGGGGGATCACGGACCACTAGGTAGAGTACAAGCACATGGCGATTCCCTTGGGATCACTGTTGGAATCGCTAAATTATAATAGAGCAGAATACAATATATTATGGAATGTATCGAAAAGGATATTTTAAACGTCACAAATTGCTTTGATAAAATATATTCTGGTTATTACAGTCTTATCTGACAATATATTCAAAATTTAACGATCCTAATACATCTTTGGCTTTTGGGAAATAATTGTCATTACAATTAGCAATGTCGCAGTGTATTTTCACATGACAAAGTTACTCTCAGTTGCATGCTGTTCCAGCTCTAATAATGGAACAATAATTGGTAATTTTCAGTTGAAGAGCAAAGGTTTTAATTTAAGGAGAGTGCCGTTAGAAAAAAATGGGCGAGCTCGTTACCGGAAGCTTTGACAAATGCATGAACATAAAATCGCTTTTTACTGCGAACACAATAACTCGCTCACACAAAGATAAAATGAATTCCTCGCCGCACCGCCGCGCCATATGACACAAATAAAACCGGACGAACGAGTATTTGTCATCATTCTGATATCCCTCTCGTTCCGTCCGCCGTCCGTCGGCCGTGACGTCACAATGACGTATTGTTGCGACATAAAGGCAGCTAACTGGAGGTATTACAACCGCGAGATTGGACTGCCATTGAAATCTCTTATTGGAAGTGAGCAGCGAATCGTGGGCTTATTTGGAGCGACGCGAAGATTGAGTAGAAACACGCCTACAAAGATCGGGCTTCTTGAGAGTGAATGCTTTAGTATCTTCTTGAAATTTTATTTGAAAAATGTCTTTTGCAAATCAGGAAATATGTCATATATGAACATACGTATAATGTTCATATATCGGGGTGAAAAACAAGAGCGCTGCGTGCCAAATGTCACCGAGTTACATCCGGAGTAAAAATACAGAATATTTATAGCTCCGGCCACACATTGCTAAAAAAAAAAATTGCTAGACATGTGAAGAGCGATGGTAATATCTGAGATTTATTTTATACTAAATACCATTCTAACAAGATGAACCAACAATATACCCTAGAAATCGTACTTTGCTTACAATAAAGCGGAGTTAGCTCATTTCACAAGTTCCTTGAACAATACAATGCAATTGTTCTGTTGGAAGCGTGAATAAAAAGTTATGGTCTTGTTAAATGACTTGTACTTTTAATTTTATAATATGCTTCTAAACTTTATATCCTCTTGTATAATGAGAATAGATGCATAGTACATAAATAATATACTTGTTAAGAATACTGGGCTCCTGGAAAAAAACATGTGGGATACTTAATATATACATATAACCATCTACTAGTTTGAAATTCTATGTCGTTGTTAATGTGGATTTTAAATTTTTCTTTTACATTTTAACAACGAAGATACTTGTACATATCACAAGCCTCTGGGATACGGAAACTAGCAACAAATGCTGTCTTCTAATAATATAAATAATATATGATAAAACTGCATTCACTGATACTAATATTTCTATGCTTACAAACCTGTAAAAAAGGCGGCAAGAGACCACAAAGTGGAGGATAGCCATTGATAAAATAAGTCAACTGACCATCCTTCTGCTAGTTTAATTTTTGGCCAGTTTTCGCTAGAAATCTCAGTTCTAGCCACAATGACTACATAATTAAACAATGTATGAGTTGAGAGCCACTGCGAGGGTAAAAATGTGTGCCAGTGTGCTGTTAGAATTGGTGGATGAATTTGTATGTCTTGGATGAGCTATTATCAGATATGGTAGGTACACGGCTGCTATAGAGAGAGGAGTAAGTGCATAGCGTAAATATAGTGATGGGAAAACTACGGCGTTACAAACAGCAGTTACAACAGTTTGTACCTATAATTGATGTAACATTTACCTTTAATTGTATTAATTTGTAATTGTATTCAATGCATGTAATAATGTTTATGTCGTTGGTGCAACTTGTAATAATAAATAAATAAATCACCCGAATTCTATTTATAATCACTAGTGTGATTGCAATGGTATAAAAACCGTTTCTTGTTTAAACGGCCGGGTAAAGTCAGCAAAATAAAGAGTAGGGCAGGCGGTGAGCGCTTGCACCTTCTCTTCGACACTCGTAATTTACATTTGGCTGCCACAATGGCGAGCCCGCGAGATAATTGCGTTAGTGCTAGTTCAGACCCCGCTACAATATTAATCGCGCTGTTTGCACAGCCGCCGCCGCCGCCCGCCCCGCCCGCGACCCGCCCGCGACCCGCCCGCGACCTGCTCGTACTTAATATTCTATTACCGCGACCCCATATACGTGCATGTGTAAGAAAGTGTCCCTAGTACATATTCAAATATGTGTTAGAGTCGACTGAAGATAGTTTTATCTTACTCGCGGAGTTTGTCTTCGTGCTCCATCGTTAAACAGCTATTTGTAAGGCAAAACTGATTTATTGTTTTGTTGTATAACGTTTACAGTGCAGAGAACGAACGGAATGAACTAAATTTGATTCATTCTTTAAGACATGTTTATATTATAGATGAATAAGCATACAAATAGTATAATAATATCGTTACACCAGGTTCCTCAGGGGGTAGACAAAGAGCACTGAATCTGTATGATTACAGAAATGAAATGCTTCTTCTACATTCTTCACTTCCCTTATTGGTGAACGTAGGGAATTTCGATTCGTTAAATAGAGATTAGTCAAAGATATTTCGAAGCAGGTGGACAGCGGTGGACGCAGACGAGATCGGGCCGGGACAAAAGCTCCGTGAATTATGCAGAGAAGCCGGCGCCGCGACACAATGCGACCCTCCTCTGTTTTCTTTTCTCTTGCCTATTGTTACAAAAGGAACTGTTATCAAAGCATTTTCTCATCACATAATAACGACTTTAAATGAATGACTAATTATATATAGTAATGTTATTGAATAAAAACTAAACAACGCGTTATATATTTACATAGGTCAGTATTAGAGTTTGGCAAGTACTCAAGTAAGCGTTTTAAGATAATTCAATCTCTAATTAAATTCTAAATAGCAGTTGTTTGTTGTTGCACACCGACTTTAGCTCTTTGGTCCTTACACCACATCAAGTTTTCTGAAACGAAAAAATATCAGAAATTTCTGTTCTAAATTTAGATGATACAAAAATAAACAAATTATTTTTAAAAAGCAAACAAATCTCTTGTGTTTTGTTATGTAAATTTTTCCGAAATATAATTTTTGGTAAATGGTTCAATGTTAATTTAAGTCATTACACAAAACAATCGATGAACCCTTAATAAGCAACTCTTTTAAGAGCTCCGACCGATAGCCGAGCCGACGCGCGCGGGGCAACAGCACGATAGGCTCAGAAAGCTTCAAACATTCGTGCTTAGAATAGACAGCGCGTTACAAGACCATTCGGATCGTCGGCTGCGCTACTGCGCGAAGCCAATGGAAAAGCATTTATCTCAGCGATAACTGGAAAAAGCAAAAAAGAATTTCAATATGTATCCGTTGTGCATTGTGCTGCTTTCAGGCGCACCTAGAACCACTTAAAATTATATCATAATATATATGTATATAGGACCTTTGTTTCTGTTTTAAACGACTAGCTTTTACCTAAGCGGGCCGCTCAGAGTCGCTAGCGTAACTAGGGTTTCTACTGTGAACCATGTAGTAATATACCTTTAAACAAATCGATGCTCTTCTTACGAGTATATCAACTTTCAATTACATGATTTCATATTGGATAATATGATATTACATCACATAAACAAGATTAGTTATAGTACTGTGTGAGATGCGAAGTTCCATTTGGTGTTCCGCTCTGCCGCAGCAGATAGCAGCCGTTGCCAGTTTCAGTGGCCATTAACTGATTAAACGAGCGAACTTAGTAACGACGGACTGCGCCCTAAGGACGGGAGAACACGTCTGATTTTTACATTGTATCATGAGATAGCTATAGTTAGTTGGAACCGCCTGCGTTTAAGGTAAGTACGATAGCCAGTCGGGTGTCGGTTGAATGATACAATATAAATTACCAGAAGTATATGGGTAGATGTACGCGCTGTTAACGCCAACTACAATTTGACACAGAAGCCTTCTGATACTATTCATAACATCTCATCAAATGATTGCTATGTAAGAATCGGGCGTCTATTGGCACCCTAAATATGAAATCTGTCGGCGCAGCGTTCTGGAGAGGCCGAGCTCTTGACACCCTCGAGGGTACTCCAAGCCACGTACTTCTCACGCCAGCCTGGTCGTTTCAGAGGTGGCTGATTAAAAACCCTTTTTCTGTTCTAAAACCCAATTAAGCTGTGATTGATAAAATCGATGAACGTAGAAGAAGCTCGTCAGATCTGTAGTATTCGGTGCTTTCAGCCGACCCCGTGAGAAACGTGCGTGATCGTACAAAAATGTAGAAATAATAATTATAGTGATGTACTAAATAAATGTTTCGTACTAGTATTTATAAAGCAACTGTTAATATCTTGTACATTGAGCACATACTCGTGTATCTCTATCGGGAGCGCCATTAAGCTTTACGCAAGCTTGGGGCGGTTAATTAAGTCGCCGCAATCGAGTCGGCTCGTAACCGGTCCTTCGGTAAGCCGCAACCTAGTCAAGTGGAGAAGGGCCCGTGTGGGCAGCATCACGCGGCGCGCCGTGCTCGAGCTGCGATGAGGAACTTGCCGCACGATTGGACTACAATTTAAAGCGGACCACTATGCCACCTCGCGTTACGTTGGTGGTAATATTTAATCATTATATTATGCCTGTTAAATTGTGAATTAATCAATAATACGTCAATTATACTTTACTAGCTGTCCCCCGCGATTTCATCCGCGTATAATTTACAAGAAATCGCAGTTTGATATAATTTATAGTACTTTCAATAAAAGGCTTATATATTTTATTTTTATTTATAAGAAATATGTATAAGAAGTCGCAGACTGTTTTCTTGATCTACCAAAAACCAATATATTTACTAGTAAATGTGCTATACTAATACAATAGTATTTACGTATAACTATTACGTTAGCACACGTATGTACTCGTATATTGTGGTCGTACATTGTGGTAAAGATTTTGTTCCGAATTGCTTCATAAATATTAATATTTAAGTCTATCTAACATTTGTAGCACCATTGTAAGTAGCCTATAGGATATTTTATGAATCTCACCGCAAAATACAAATCTTTTTGTTCAAATCTTAGAAATTACTGCGAACGAATAAACAAACATAGGAACAGACAAGACTATTTCTACTTTATTACTAGCGACCCGCCCCGGCTTCGCACGGATGCAATGCTGATATTAAATACACTACAGAAAAACTGTAAACGTGGGCACGCTGCCGCCGCCCCGGCCGGCCAGTACCGCCGCAAGCACTACGTCCCACAATTTTAAATCTATAATATCTTCGAAAATATTCATTTAAATCTGGTGCTGTAAAGGACCATATAGATCTATATTAA